>CAJNJA010016287.1:1229-26731 GCA_905231915.1 Symbiodinium necroappetens | reverse complement strand
TGTTATGGTTTGGGTGCTAGGGGGGGTGCCATGGTTGAAAATGGAAATGGTCTATGCTAACTGTAGAATAACCCTGAGAGGGAGAGGCCTGCGACTGCGACGGGCCCGCTTGGCCGAGGCACCCGTACGCTGCCCTCAGAGGTCACGACCTGAGAGACCCTAAACCCTATAAAAGTTCAACCCTAAGCCGGGAATCCCAAAACCCCACCGTTTAAGGCGTTCTACCCTCTCATGAAGGGGTCATAACCTATTATTTTGTAGGGTTTGGGGTCACAGGTAAACCCTAAGCCCTGCTCTGTGTAGGGCCTTTCGCGGCTTCAGGGGTTCAGGCTTGGGGTGCTTGCGGTTTAGTGGCTTTAGGGCACTTTAGGGCTTTAGGGGCTCAGGGGTTGGGGGTTTTAGGGTTTCTGGGTCATAGGGTGTATAAGGGTTAGGTGAAAGGGCACCAATTCAAGGTTTTTGGGCTTTAGGGCTTTAGGATCTAAGATAGTTCAAGGTTTAGGGTTTTAGGCTTTAGGGCTTGGGGTATGTTAGGGTTTGGGGCTTTAGCTGCAGACGTTTTGGGTCTTTGGAGCTTTAGGGTTTAGCTTGCAAAGACGTTTGCCAACGTTTGCGAGATTTGTGCAAGGCTTCCCGGAGGCTGCTCCACAGTGCTGTGCAGAAGCCTTACCGGCAACCCTTTTAAGAGCAGGCCCCATCTGAAAGTTTCCGAAAATAGGGGGGTACCTTATTTGGGGTCCTTACAGAAAGGATCCTACTATTCAGGGTACTATGTTAGGGTCCCCTATTTTCGGAAACCCCCATCTCAATAACAAGCACAAGAACTAGACCAGAGTTTCAATTGCAAGAACCGCTACTGGTCTTGGCTGGGTTCGACGCCAGTCGGCTGCTCCGTCCAGAGCATGCAGAAAAACCCGGTGGTCAAACGTCATAAACTCGTGCACAAGCAACAGCCTAAATACTGCAAACCCTGAAGCCAAGACCATTTTTCGAAGTCTCGGCAGATCAGAGTTGTTTATCGGAGGACCACTTCTGTGGTCAGGATTCGTTTGCGTGAGCCGGGCAGTCCAAGCTGGGACGTACAATCTAACACAGGGCCTGAGCAATTTTGAAGAGGGAGGGTCTTGATAGCTGTATAAGGACCAGAAGTGACAATATGCAGCTGGTATTCCGAACCCGATTACATGTCCCCATCCGTAAATCTCGACTGTCTGCTGTCGTGATGCGACGGCGGCGTTTTGCCCCTCCACCAGTTCCTGGCAACGCCCATGCTTTAGGTCTTCGGCCGGGTGTCTCCGGAGGTTTAGAGTTTAAGGGGTCAGGGTTTAGGGTTTAGGGTCTTCAAGCTTTGTTTTGGCCTTGTGATGCGGGGCTCCAGGATGACTTGCTTTCATCAGGCTGATGACCATCTGACAGTTCTGACAAAGTCTAATGATCTGCCAGGCGGGGTCCTAAATTGAAGGATTCAGCAGCTTAAGGTTTCCCTTCAAGCTCCGTCAAAATGCCGGGTCATGCGATTGCGAGTTTGTTTTTTTGGTTTATTGCTGCTTAAGTGTTGCTGGATCAGGCTGAACCCGGATCCCCAAGACCGAACATAGGCCCGCACTGGACTCTCATCCCCAGCATACTCTTATCGAGCCCTTATGATACCTTTATGACACCGTATGAAGCACCTTTTCGAACCTTGTAATAAGACCTTATTCTTAAACAAACCATATAAACGCTGAATCCTCGGATCCCCAAATGTCCTTATGACAAACCCCATTAACAAAATAACAATTATTTGAATCCTAGGATCTTCAAACCGCCCTTGCAACAAACCCTAGTCAACCCGAATCCTAGAATCCTAGACCCCTAAACCCCTGAATCCTGAACCCCTAAACCCCTCAATCCCTAAACCTAAACCCCCAAAGCCTGTTCTTTTCTTGGGGGGCCTCGAGGTCTCGGTCACTTCGCTTCCCGAGCTCAAGTACCTCCGAGTGGGTCCAAGGCTCAGCCATTGGGTCCCTTTTAGTGCAAGTGATCTTTAGGGTTATGGGCCCCCTGAAGATGTCTGTAAGGGCTCATCAGAGTTTCGCTAATTCAAGGAATCCTTTAAGGCTTCCTTTAAAGAATTTCTGCAGGTATTACTGACCACAATGCTCGAATCTAGAGGCCTTCACATTTAGAACAAGGTTTTGGGCACAGCCGCCGATCATCGCTGCTAGCGTATTCTACGACTCGTCAATGATGTCATGTCTGCTCGGCCGATGCACACTATGAATTCACAATAGGGAGCAATTCTGCTGATGTGGTGGTTGTTGTTGTGTGCTGTCGCTTCAAACGCTTCAGCTCACGGCTACGGCTTTCCCTGGCATCGGTGCTGCTACGTTCTTATACGTTCTGGCAATGTCCTAATCTTCAGATGTTGCCAAACTATTTTGGGTTGAGGGCGGCAAGTGATTTGAGCATCGCCCTCCGGGCTCATGTACGGCGCTAGGTAGCATATACTGTTGCCGGATATTATATCAATGTTAGGGCCAATGCATATGCGGTACGGGTACATGGACCGGAAAGAGTGGGCCATGGTTTATCAAGGAATTAGCGTCAGGTAAGTAGTTGAATCAAGTTGAAAGGCTTGGTTACTTCAAGGCCTATTTGCTTGCTGCACATACAATAAATTTTACTGATCTTGCAAAATTGTCGAGGTTCTGCGAGATCTTGATCGGCCTTATTGAAGACGTCTGCCAGAGTGATAATACAATATGAAAATAACTAACTATCCACTTCGAACATCCCCACCCTACAAATAATGCATGTGGGGGCCACACCACTGCCTGGCATTACGGTCGTGGGGTCCCCGGTCGCGTAACCAAGCACAATTGTTCGATTCAGGTCATTCGACGACCCATGGGGACACACCACCGCCTGGCGATACGGACGTGGGGTCACCGGACACGTAACAAAACACGTCTTCGATTCAGGTCGGTGGACGATCCATTGGGTCACACCAGTCACCACTGACTGGCGTTACGGATCGTGGGGTCCCCGTACATGGAACAAAACACCAGTGTTCGAATCAGGTCATTCGACGACCCATGCACGGGTCACACCACTGACCGGCATTAAGCTCCTGGGGTCTCCGGGTTGGGCGTTCCAGAGAGTCTTACGGTAGTGTCTGGGGTTGGGCACTCCAGGGAGTCTCACGGTAGGTTTTTGATTTGGGCACGGTAGTCTCTGGGGTTGGGCACTCCGGGGGTCTCAGGGTAGTCTCTGGGTGTGGCACTCCAGGCAGTCTCTGGAGGTAGTCTCAGCAGACGAGGAGCGGGCGGGAGTTATAGCTGACTTTGAAAATAGAACATAATATAAACAAATATGATATAGCAACATTTGATGATATAGTCTAGTTTAGCAAAATATACTGGGTATCATTATACATGTTGTTTCCTAAATGCTTCTGCCAGGGCTGCCACCCGTAAAAGGGTGCATTTGCAGAGCTATGTCGCATGGAACTACAACCTCACGAGCGTGGTTTAGGGTTTAGGGTTCGGGTATGTCATGAGCGGCTCGTGTCACGGAGTTTCGGTCATGCACATGCTTCAACGGGCGGTGATGCTCTCTGGCTCGAGTTTGCACCTTCGGATTCGCCATGTCGCATCCTTGGCTTTGCCGCCGGGGTGCCCAAGCGAGAACATCAGTGCCGACGGTAGTGTATCCCCACACTGATGGCAGCAGCGGGATGTGTCTCCAGGGCCCAGTTGAACATGGGTGAGATACTCGTATGGCTGAATGCACCTGATGCATATTGCTTGCACTGCAGACCTCACCGTCAGCCACCATTCTCCTGCATGATGCCGACTGAGCGCAGGGCACTCTGACAACGTCTGCTCCCTTCCTTTCCAGAGTGGCCCTCCAAGTAGGCCGGTAGTGCTCCAACTTCTCAACCCGGGCCTGTTGCAGTCGAATGCAATGATGGTCTCATCATTGCATGCAGGCTGACAAACTGAGGGCTCGGGCGAGGAAAAGACGTAGATATGATCAGCATGGAAGAGAACCAGCCCATCAGCAGACTTGACCCAAATCCGCTCAGCAGCTGCAGTAAAGCCTCTCAAGCTCTTGCAGTATATGCACTTGAGCAGTGTGCCATCATACAGATCATGGATCCTGACATGGCCGACTTCCTGGCAGTCCACACCCGTGGGCTGGCTCACCGCACAGAGCCAACCACCGCTAGAGCTCCAAACCTGAATACTGGAACCGTCTGTGAAAGTCAAGTCTGTGGCAAAGGCATCTTGCAATCTCTCAAACTCCTCTGATAGCTTGAAGGAAACCTGCGAAGCGGAAGCAGATCCGTGAAGTGTGTATTCGTAAACGGCCAAGGAGCTGCAAGTTGACATGCAATGTACGCCTTGCACAACGACCACGAAGAGGATCGGTCTGTCGGGGTGTTTGCACATGCATTCAAAGCGCACACCCATTCCGACACAGGGCATGCAAACGTCAAAGTCGCAACGGCGGCAAGACATGCATGGTGTTGACTGCTGGTGCTTCCGACATATGTCACACTCGTATTCCTGCGAGCCATCTGTCCGAAGCAGATCATGTCCACTTACACCAAGTGACTGGGATGGACATGCCTGGCAAATGCGATGGCTTCACGCTTCCTGTTGCCCATAGCTGCTGTTGCTGTCTTGCTTGACACGCGACAATTTCGTCGGTTGATTGCAGAAAAATGACTCCATCCTTGTCCGAAGCACAGCAACGCCAATACTGTGAAAACTGCAGAGAGATGGTCGGGTATAGCATTGATTGCAGTTTTAAAGACTTGTCTAAACGCCAAAGGAGATTTTGCCGCAAGGGACGGTGTCCGGTCGGTTGAGCACGTGAGGCGGAAGAGAACTGTGGAAGGTTGAGATTTCGTAGCGAAGAGTCAGAGTGAACGAGGAAGCCTGCTTCGGTGGCACATATGGCTGTGGGAGCATGACGCAACAGTGCAAAGGCGTCTCCCAAGGCAACTTTGGACATCACAGGCACCGGAGCAACAGTCTCAGCGCCCGTGCTTGAGCCCCGCCAAATCAGTTGCAAAGGATTGGAGTGTAGTCTAAACGCTGCCCACCAGAACGGTGCTGCCAGCTGCGGCCCTCGGGAAACAGGCTCATCGTACATTCCTGCACCAGCCAGCTCATCTTCCTCCGGACTGTCCACTCCCTCCAACATTAGGGCACATGAGTCATCCGCTACCTTGCGGGCTGGCCATGAATGCCCACGATCCAGGTTGCTTCGCAAGTGGTCCTGGATTTGGCTTAAGGAGCACATCGAAAGCTCGATCTGGGCCTCCTGCAACGCTTGCACAGGGTTGCTTTGGAAACATCTCTGAATGAACGCTTTTCCTACAGCAAAGCCACCAGAGTCCGCGATGGGCCACATCGTCGTCACAACAAAGCGCGGGCCGAGAGGCAGCAGCTTCAGAACAGAACAGTCCAAGGGTTCGCTCGGTGTTCCTGTTGAGCACCCACCCAAATGATACAAGTCTGCCTTTGGCATTGCAAAGTCAAATACTCCCAATCTGAGCTGCGATCCATCGGCCAAGTTGAATCCCGAGTATTCTGGTTTGGCGGATTCTTCAAAGTGGGCACTCACTGATACCACCTCTGCCACTGCTCCAACATCTGTGTAGTCGCGCACGGCTATCATCTGCTCCTCCGTCAGGTGCCATCCTGTAATGGTAGGTACAGGAAGCCATCCGTGGACTTTCATGGCAGCATACGAATGCGCTACCTCCAATTCAGATGCTGGCAGGAATCTCAATCTGTCTGAGGATGTCGCCGACTGGTCTGCAGGCACAGAGCTGCATCGAAGAAGTTGCTGAGCCTCCTCTGCGGGTGAAGGCGTGTGCAGGTAAGATGAGGCAATGCCATGTGCCCGACGGCGGTCCCTCCCAGCTGAACGGCAGCGTTGCCGCTGCTGTAGCTCTTGGTTCTCTGCCTTCTCTCGGAAACTGCTGTGCGGTCCTTTAAAGCTCTTCGCACCCTTCGGTGCGCCAATGACTATTCCAAAGCGTCTCTCTGGAGTAGTGATGGGAACCGCCACTTCGGGACGCTGAAACGCCATAATGGTCAGAGAAGCTGCCCATGTGCAGCGACGTTGGTGCAAAAGAGGGGCTGAGCGCCACCAAAGGGCAGAAAAAGCAAGTCCCTGAAGCCTGCCCATGGGAATGAACACAATCCGATCATGACACTCCAACAAGTCCTGAATCGGAGCGCAGAAAGCTTCCCCGAGCTTCGTGCAAGAAGCCAGCCACTTCGACCGCTTGCATACCTTGCGCCTGCAAAGAGACAGCATCTCCTCAACATCCGTCTTCTCCCACTGGACTGCATACTCTCTGCAGACCAAGCCGGAACGGGATGAGACTGCTACGGCTCGGTACCCGGACTCTTCATGCTCCTCAATGTACAGCATCACAGCAGTGTCTGGAAGAGATGAGAGCAAGGAGAGCAGAAAGGCTGCATGGTAGTCTGCGCAATCTGCAGAGATGCCTGGAAGGTCCAATGCCGCATGGGGCAGATGGTCTAGAGGGAATTTCTCATTGTCGGGCAACCAGACTCCGAAAGGCCAGTAATCGCCATATTGCTTGAACAAGGCTTCAAGTTGGAATTGCTTGGCAAGTAGCTGCCCATTGAGCTTCACAAATAGGTCCCATGAGTGCATCTCCCACCGCAGCACCGCCGGTGTTGGGAAGTTGCAGGAGCCCCTAGTAGGGTTGCTTCCCGCCATGAAATCCGAAGTTGCCTTCCCAGCGTGGGTATGGAGCAGGTGTCTCAGTCACAGTTTTCGGATTGATATGGTTTGGGGTTGTTAGGCCTCACATAGGGTCGTAATAAACAAGTCGAGTGCAATGCTACTTTACTGCTAGAAACCTGATGCATGGCACTGCAAGTTCAAGCTCCAATGAGGGGGTTGGAATCCTGCAGCGGAAGATTTATGCCCTCGTCCAAACTACAACTTAATTGCTGAGGTGCTACATCCAGCACAGACCGTTTGGCGCGGAAGAAAAAGACTTCTCCTGCATCTGGCCACTGTGGCCCGTGCCATTTGGTCACGCCATTGCATGAAACCGGCACAGAAGATCATCAACCTGTGCAGTTCCAAGGCACAGCAATGGTACTTGGGTCTTAATTTGAATGGTGCTACACCGAAAATGACGTTGCCACAAAAATGCCACGATCCAGGGTCAACAAAGCACTGCTTCTGAGCAGGTCGAGTTGGACACAAACCGTAAACCCTAAATTACATATACATATATATATATAGATATATAGACAGATCTACCATGAACATTATGGTATCTATAATCAAAATCGAAATCAACCCCCCAGCGCCCAAATATCCAGACGGACTGAGATCTCCGTACAGTGTTTTACCGACCGAAGAAGCAAAGAGGAGAATCCGCCGACCCCGACGCGGTTGCTTGCTTTGCGTTTTCGGTTTGAAGTCAGCAGCAAGGAAGCCACTTAAGCATGTGGATAGCCTTCTAACTTAGGGTCCCGTTTAGGGTCCTGGTTATAAGGGTGCCGTGCTATTCTAAAACGGGGACCCTAATTGAGAGAACTACCCACGTAACAATCCGTTCCCGTTCCGGGTGCGAGGATGTGGGGATGGCGCGCTCTAGCTGGGGCATGTGGCTGTGTCCGGGCCAAGGTCTTAAGCCCCGAAGATGAAGCACCCAAGGGGCTTCAAAGCCTCTTGATAAGGGTTCTGCAAGTATTTAGGGTGCAGATCTCAGGGATTTCGGATTTATAGGGATGCTGCTTCAATCAACGTGTAATTGCTTTAGCAGTCGGGTTTGCACTGCTCAGCCTGGCATAGATGTCCCAGCAAGTGCTGCACGACCCTTCATAACTCGTTAAGCGACCAAGCCTAGATTAAGTTGACTCAAGTTGCACGTGATCAAGCTGCACTGGGCTTCCGAGCAGGCCGTTCAACCGCCGCAGGCGGCTGTAGCTCGTCTTTGCTGAAAGCGCCTAGAAAGGCGGAGGCAGTTGATGACAACCACATGCAAGAAGAAACATTTTGGCGGTGATGATTAAAACGATCGGCGTTGCGACGGTAAAGCTGGACATTAGGATGGTGACGATGCTGCTGATGATGATAATGGTGGTGGTGATGATGATGACGATGATGATGATGATGTTGATGATGATTTAATCATGGGGCTTGTGGTGCTGCTGCTGATGGCGATGCCCGTGGTTTCCAACAGTAGACGTGCTGGCGCTCTTTTCACTAGTTTGCAACACGGTTCTCTTGGTAGAAAGTCGGCGCCTTGCAGGCAAAACATGCTGGACTTCATGCCAACTCCATCTTAAGACGGCAGAATGCTGCGAGAGCTGCCGCCTCGAGTGACTCTCAGCGAACCTGAACGAGTAAGAAGAAGGGGTTTTGGGCTGAACACGTCGTGAACTTAATAATGCAGCTGCAGGACTCTTGTAATCTTACCCAGCTGCCATCCTCGATATTACTACTATCCTACCCAAGTACCTCATGATTGCACCCTCTGAAGTTTTAACCCCTGCAGCACCCTGCAAAACATCACCCTAGAACCCTTGTATTCAAAATTCCAAACCCTCAACCCCTAATTTTGGGGCCTGAGTAGTTAGAGTAGGGTTGTGAAGCCCAGTATCCTCTAGCTATAACTAGGAACCCCAGGGACAGGAAATTCTTCAGGCTTCTAAAGTTACAATCATAGTTATACTTGTTGCAACAATGATGATGATAAAAAATAACAATAGGAATACTAACTAACCTCGATCATTGGGTCGGTTGGACCCTCAAGGTTGGACCCTCAAGTTCGAAGGGGATTTGAACCTCCACGCCCTCTGCCGCGAAGTCTCTGGCAATAGCAGAAGCCATCAGCACAAACCCCAACCCCTAAACCTCTACACCCTGAAGCCGCCCTAGACACTGAAACCCCTAAACCCTGAAAGCCCTAAACCCTGAAACCCCTAGACCCTCGAACCCCAAACCCTGAAACCCCTAAACCCTGGAACCCCAAAACCCTGAACTCCAAAACCCCGAAGTCCAAGCTCTGAACCCCTGAAACTCTGAACTCCACACCCTCAAATTTTGAGCTTCCCGCGGCCGCACCCAAGGCAGTGATCGTGCCGGAGGCGGCCAGGGCTACACAGGAGCGGAGTTGTGCAAGGAGAAGCCCCTCCTTTTTTTTGGAGGGGGTTATAGGGTTTAGGGATTCAAAAGCAGGGCGGGGAGCGAGGAATAGTGGGGGGGGGGGAGTGATTGACCGGGTTTGGGGTTTGAGGGTTTAGAGTTAGGAGTAGGAAGTTAAAGGTTAAGGGGTTAAGGATTATAGGGGTTAAGGATTTGTGCTATTGCGATGAAGCAAAGAGATGCGGAGCTCCGATCTAGAACTTCTATTTCAGGGAATTCTGACGACATCGTGATGGCCAGCCACTGCGGTGTGTTTCGGGTGTAAGGTTGTACCTAAACCCTAAACCCCTAAACCATAAACCCTATTGTAGAAGCTTCATGGGAAGATCTTTGACCAGAGCTTCTTGTGCCAAGCTTCTTAGTACTGGTAGTTCACGGTCAGTAAGGCAAGCTTAGAATCTTAGAATTCTAGGCGTTTCAGACTTCACAACGCCCTAAACCGCAAAGCTCAATGATAATAAACACCTAAACGCCCTTTTACGACCCCTTTCCTAAAGCAACTCAGCCGAAGCCTAGCATACCGTTCACGTCGACGAGCTGATGAAGGTTGTCCTCGGAGAAGGGCTCCTCAGGCACGGGTGGCAGGTTTAGAGGCACCAGATATCGATTTTAGGGTTTGAGAGTCTTAAATCATACGATGATATTGCATTGTGTATATTCTGTTGCCTTACATTGCATTTTAGTATATCATATGTTGTAATTAATGCAATTTTAACCGCTGGACACAACCCAACCGGCGGTTTCTGACGGCCACTTGGCGCAAACTTTTAGAACAGGGTTTTGGGGTATGCTAGACTCTTATAAATATACGAGGGTTTTGGGGGGTGCACTATACTATCAGTGTAGTAAGGAACCTCCCCTACATAGCTACTTGGGCTTAGGCGTCGAGCCACCTCGAGAGAACTGAGACTCCGGACCGACGGATCGGCGGCATAGAAGGCCACAGACCTTGTGGGAATTCCCGAGGTGCCAGGGCTATCATCTTCAGACCGAGGCACGGTACAGGTTTTTTAAAACTATGAAAAATACATAAATAAATATAGATATAAATATAAATATACATATAAATAAATAAATAAATATATATATACAGATAGATAGATGTAAAAAATTATGTTAGTAGTACCCATAGACCCATGCATCCAGCTATGTGCGCAGTTACGTATGTAAGTGTGCCTGCATCTCCCTAGGCGATTTGCAGAAGTGTGCCCGCGACACGATACAGGGCTTGATCAAGCTTGCGCAATTTCAAGCAGTCAATATAACAAACTAACAATAAGCTGAGGAGACGGCATCGCTTGTCGAATAGCCACACCGAAAACCGTGCTACCGCAGGCTGCCTCCAACCGGCACTAACGTTGGGGTTCAGGGTCTGGGCATGAGGGTTGCTCGACTCTTCTATTTCAGAATGCCCGGCATTTCCAATACATACTGCCATGTCTTACACTGACACCCTATCTGATAGATAAGTAGATAGATAGATAGATAGATAGATAGATAGATAGATAGGTAGATAGAGAGATAGATAGATACAAAGATAGATAGATGTATAGATAGATCGGGAGATAGATAGATGGATCGGGAGATAGATAGATAGATAGATAGATCGATAGATAGAAAACTAGATCGGGAGATAGATAGACAGATAATGGATAGATGGATAGCAACGGAAAACTTAGGGGCGCTACAAGCACCACGGAACAAGCGCCTTGCTTCTGTCAGTTGGTTGCCTACAAACCCGTTTCAATGCTAAGAGCGTGAAAGTCTCAAACAATGAACCCAGAACCCTAAACCCTTAACCCTATACACCCGAAGCTTAAATCACTAAGCCCTAGCTTATAAACCCTAAACTTAAGCCATAGATTACTAATCCCTGAATCTCCCCAGCCCAAAACTCGGAACTACAAAAATCGTTTGACGTTGTAACGACTTGAATCCAATTACCTTCCCGAAGCCCACAGAGTGCAGTAATTAAACTCACACGACTCTTAGCCCTGAGCCCCTGATACTCACAGGATGGGTTGAAATGCCCGAAATGTTATACCTACCCGTGCTTTCTCACCCTAAACCCCAAACCCGAAACTCCCTAAACCTTAAACCCCAAACCCTAAATACCCTAAACCCTATAAACCCTAAACCCTAAACCCGAACCTTCTCACCCTAAAACCCAAGATGCACTTGGTTTTGCTGTCGCTCAGGTGGAAGGCAGCTTCGGGCGCTTCCGCAACGCAGGCTGTGTCTCCCGGAGAAGCCTGGCTGGCGGTTGTGGGTTTAGGGCTTTAGGGTTTTAGGGTTTTAGGGTTTTTAGGGTTTTTGGGTTTAGGGGTTGAGGGTTTAGGGTTGAGGGTTTAGGGCTTAAGGTTTAGGTTTAGGGTTTCGTTTTACAGCTTCCTTCAAGAAACCCCCCCCCAAAACCCCCAAATCCCAAATTTCATGTCTCTCGGTGCGTATGGAGCTCCGGGCAGTTTCAGGTGCAAACTTCGAGCTGTGGACGAAAACGGTGGTTTGCATGGAACATTCGATGCTCCAACGGGGTATGCAAAATTAGGGGTGCTACTGTTGATGATATAAAACCTGCACTACCTCAAGGACCCTAAACCATGCAAAATTATGGTATAATCCTTATTATGGGTAGTGCAGGATTTATGTTAGACTGCTTGCTTCGACACTGTCCCCTTCAGCCAAGAAGCTCTCGACAAATGGAGAAAGTCAGAGACATTGAAGCCCACGGTGCACGTGTCGACCTAAGGTGGAAGGTCAAACGAAGGGAACTTGGCAAAGCTGATGGCCGAAGCAGGAACTGGCACAGCAGCTGTACTAATGTAGGGAGGCCTTAAGACTAGAGTTTTGGGCCCTTTATAGTATAAATACAATGTATGAGGAACCCTAAGGCATAATTAATATTGGTAGTTATTTAGTTTATAAGGCCTCTATATTACTACCCTCCCCTTGCTGGAGTAAGGTACTATGGTGACTCTCTGACCACGGCACGGCGGTTGTTCCCTGAGATGGCGCTACTCGCACCAGAGCCAAACCCTTACCCTAAAGCCCAAACCCGACAACACATTCCCAAACGCAACCACTCCACAGCTTCTTTTGGGTTTCGGGCTTAGGGTTTAAGGGATAAGGGTTCGTAGCCATGATCAAGAAACCCGAAACTCAAGATCCTGTACGACTGCGGCACGAGCTTCGTCTGTCGTTGCCAGATCGTCGAGTGCAATCTCGGGCGGAGTCATGATCACTGGGCACCTGCCGATGAAGGAGCTCTGAACTCTAAACCCTATAGATTTCGCAGTTGGCGCTTCGGGGCTTCCAAGTGTTATCGGGTTCGGGGAATGGGATTAAGCAAAAAAAATCTGTCAGCTTGGGGATCCGTTTCATGCGATGCGCGGCCGGAGGAAAGAATGGATCATCGATGTCCGAGAGAATCTCAGAAGCCGGCGAGCAAGAAGGGGTCGACTCTGCGAGACCCTTACTTGCTGCAGCGACTCCCCTTTTTTGAAGGAGTTCATCATAAAACGTGCGAACTCCGTAGATCTCTTCTAGTGTATGTTGCAACTCTTCCCTCCGGTTAAGCAGAACCTCCCAACCCGAAAGACTAGGCTCAAGCAGCCTCTAGCACTCCACCTACAAAATCTCATAGAGCCTGCAGGAAAGCCCTCTATAACCCACAACCTTTAACAGCCCCCTATACCCACCACAACAGACAACGTTCAGCATCCCTCCAAAACCCCCCACCCAAAACCCTAACAACTGACCCCCTCCCCCCTAGACTAAACCCTCCGACATATATCAACCCAAACTGGACTTCCCTGAAACCCCCTACAGTCAAGAGCCCCCGCCTGCCCTTCAGTTCCCGCAGCTCGGTGAGGCCAATTCGGCCACGAGGGTCTGGTAAGTCAAGGATGAAGAGCTTCTCCAGGACCTTTGGGTTTAGGGGTTAGGGCTTTAGGGTGTTGGGGTTTAGGGTGTTAAGTTTAAGGGTTTAAGGGTTACAGGGTTTAGGCTTTTCGGCTTTAGGGTTTAGGGAACGGGACTTCCTCCACTCACGGGGTTCCCTTTAAAGGGGTCTCTAGGAGGGATCCCATGAAGAGGAGCTATGAGAGCTCCTTATTTCCTTAAGGGAGTTGACATGTTTTTTTGGTTGCGGGAACTCAAAGACTTGGGCCCTGAGGGTATCCCCCATGGACTCTGGGTGTCTAGGGTCCTTCCTGATATCGGAGCCTGATCCAAAAAAACCAGGCCGTGGAGGCCCCGTCTAGGCCTTTATCAGGGCTCTATGGACCCTGTTTGGGAGTAGTTATAGGAGCAAGGTTCCTAGATTGGGGATTGCGACTTCGGAGCTGCACTGTCTTGGATCGAAGCCTCTCGCAGTCAAATGCGAAGGTGGGAGTTCCGTTGGCTTGCGGATGTTCGTTTACGGCTGAGGGGTTGCGCAGCCATATCGGCAAGCGTGTTGCCGAGGGGCTTTGGGGATCCAATCACACATGACATGGCTTTCATATACGGCCTAGGGACCATTCTGCACAGAAGAATGTTTCGAAGCCCTTCTACTCGGCGCAGGACGCTGAGCCGAAACCTGAAGCACACGCAGACCAGGACCCGTGAACCTTTCCGCGGGCGGGGGCCTCGTTGTTCCGTGGGGACGCACCCCCACCGAAGCAGTTCTCAGCCTTAGCTGCCGACCGGCACAGCAGTAATACATAGTCAGTTATAGATATAGATATAGATATGGGTATACTGTATATAATATAGAAAGTGAAGGTTAATTACACTGGAAGCAGCACGGCAAGCAATGTTTCTGTCGAGGACACCGGCCATCCTGTCTTGCGTCGGTGTCACAGACGGTGATATCGTCAAAGTTAGCATTGTGCTATTGCTTTGGTGCGTCTTGGCCACGGTGGCAGCTGGTATTGCCATCCAGTTCGCGATACTAGCGGGTATCATAGCATAACCCAAAGTGACATGCAGCCCTTTGTCCAAAACGGTCGAGATACTGCGATGCGATGTTTTCAAGGCAACACGGCCAGGAATCCATGAGCTAGGCAGACAAATTTTGCAAGACAGCCATGTGATGAGAGAGTGCCATGATGAGGGAGTGACAGCGAACCAATGACAGTGACAAGGCATGCCGAAAAAAGTCAGCATGATGCAGACATGACGCATTCACAAGACAAGAAAGCAAGAACCATGCACCACTGCATCAACAGTTGGACAGCAAACCATGTTGGCATCGACCGGAGGCTTACGAAATCAAACGCTGCTGGCCACAGTAAGGTAAGGTACTATCAGAATGGTGACCTAATGTTATGCAACGCATACATGCCTCCTACACCCCCGCACGCAGTATCGGAAGCGAAAGAGTTGCATCGCTGGAGTAACTAGATAGCTGCAACATTTAACCGAGGCGCAGGTTCGACACAATCATGAAACACGGGCGCCGAGGGATCACATGACATAGAGACAGATTTCAGGCCAAGAGCAGCTACACCAACTCCAGCGGTCGATGTGGCTACCCCTTGCTCGAGATTTTTTTTAAGCACAGATTCCAAGCAGTGAGGTGTATGAATAGTGAGATGAGCGACCATCATCGCGCCATGCCCCACCAGGGCCACATTGAGCTCGGGACCCTGGCGGGGAGGGCAGGGAATGAATCCAGCTCTGCAATGGCCCCAATGCGCTCCCCGACCCAGGTCTACCAAAATCAACCTTCCACGCCCGCGAGCAACGGGGAAAGCCAAAACTCACACCCGAAACCTTCGACACAGAACCTGCATCCCTCAACACAACAAGGACTCCCTATGACTTAATTAATTCTGTGGCAGGGCACGGAATCTTCTGATACAAGGGTTACCATAGGATCCGACGAAAGCCAGGTCCCAGCACACCAAGGCATCTGCTTTCTCTCAAACCTCTGCGCACATGCCACCATCACAACACCTGGAACCCGCATCCCTAAACATCCCGCTAACCTTGAAGAGAACCTTGCATCCTAAACCTACACCCTACCGCCCCCCCTTCCTATAGACCCCTTTGTCATGATATTGGTCTGGTACTCACCGCTATCATCTTGAGTAAGGGTTTAGGGCAAACCCACTGGGTATCCTGGCAAAAGACTCGTGGCGGCCTCCGTGGCATCGTAGGTTGCGCGCTCGAAATGCGGCCCGACACCTTCGAGAAGATCGGAAAAGTGATGACTCGGAACCAGCACAGTTTAGGCTTAGCAATGCGAAGAGGACAGCAAATCATTCCAGGTCCAGCTGCAGCCACGACATCACCAGATGAGAGTAAGACTGATCACAACCATCGCGAAGGCACAAAGAACGGAAGATTCGCAGGCGCCTTAACCCTAAACCCCAAACCTGACCCTGAACCTACAAGCCAAAATCCTCAAATCCGAAACCCTTAAACCCTTTGGGGCACCCTATGGTCAAACGGCACACATGGGCATGCTTCTGGGTGGGCAGCTCTGAATGTAAGATATGGGCCTTAGTGACTAGAATAATGTGTTGGGATATGCTACAGCATTATGCATAATGATGTCGTTAATCTTATAATGGTAGTTCTCTAAATTAGGGTCCCTTTTGGGGTACCTTTCATAAGGGTGCCGTAACATATTGGGGACCCGAAAAGGGACCATAATTTAGAGAACTACCCATATCATCTCAATGTATGTAGGCTTCAGGGCGGCCCTTGATGTTTGGCACCACGATCTTGGAGCGTGACTGTTCCGACATGGGGCAGCTTCAAAACCCGGGATGCCTTACCTAGGGGATCCAAGGGGTGCTGATGCTGAAGATCCTAGTATCTGTCGTAGGACGGGCTCGGGATGAGGGGGCCTTTTTTGCTGACACTCCGATCCTGCACCCGTTTAAAGTGTCATAGAGTCATAGAGACCCTTAAAGCAGCTTTAAACTCTCATATCAGGGAGCACATCGCTTCTAGGCAGGCTGGTTTCAGAGTTCTTGAAGTCAGCCACCATCACTACCAAACGGCTGACTGATGCAAGACTGCACCGTCACGAGGCATCCGAGGTACGGTATGCACCACCAGGCAGCTGCAGCACTCTGAAATCACCTTGGGTTTGAGAAGCTGAAGGTGCAAGACGATAAGAGACTCGAAGGCGGGCCGCGGGTGCGGTAAAGCTTCCGATAGTTAGTCGTAGGTTCTGCTTCAGCAAGACTGAGCACGGTTGACTGTTGCATCGCGCGGAGGAGGAGGAGGTTTGGGAAAATGCAAGTGGCCACTCCCACTCATTGGCCGACTGTGCTTAGTCCAACGGCCTGGCATCTGTGCAAAGCATCAGGACCTGTGGATGCAGGCCTGTGCTGGAACGCAGTTGCTTCTACCACTCGCTCATGAACCCACCGGACCCACACCCATGGTCGGAACCCCCAGATTTCTCCGCCAGACCAGCGAAATCCAAATGCAGCCGTTGCCAGCTTCCGCATGAAAAAGACTACTGCAGCAAAGACGCTGGACTCGGCATCCTGCAGGCCAGTTTCTCTGAATGAAATATAGTTTAGGGTCTGTATAACGATAGTCTTAGCTGATTTCAATCTAGTCTTACTCTTCCACACTAAGTAATTAGTGCTGTGCCAGCACTCCATTCAAGGCGCGGCTGATGAGAAGCCCTGGGAAGCTTCGAAAAAAGCCCACGCTAACAAAACCGGACAGAGTTCATACGTTTACAAACAGTACAGCCAGAAATTAATGTAACAAAAAGCAACAAAAAGCAAAGCCTAACCCTAAGCCCGGATGCCTCCAGGGCCTCGCGCGCGCCGGGCGTCGGCCGTGGAGGCGATAGCAGCGAGGGGATGAGGACCAACCTCGACGGAAATTTCACAGCATGGGCTTGTGGAGGCCTTCATAGTTAGAACAGGGTTTGGGGTAGACTCTTGCTTAAAACGAACACAGAACCAGTGGGTAGTTATATTGTATACCTCGATCTTCGAATGTTGGGTTTGGAGCAAGCGTGGGGTTTA
This sequence comes from Symbiodinium necroappetens, assembly GCA_905231915.1. NCBI lineage: Eukaryota > Dinophyceae > Suessiales > Symbiodiniaceae > Symbiodinium > Symbiodinium necroappetens. The sequence goes on along the minus strand of CAJNJA010016287.1, from coordinate 9,545 downwards.
GGGCACACTTGGTATACCTCGCCGGCCTCAATGATGTGGGTCGTCATTGTCACGCTGTAGGGTGTAGGCTTGCAAGGTTCAGGATAGAATGGTGCCCCACGGTTGATGGAGTCACTTATTCGGCTTGATCGCGGTCCCGCGCGAGGGAGATGTGTTGAGCCGCAGCCCCGAAGCCGAAAACGTTGGATCCGAAAGACCGAGCTTGCTTCTGAAACTTTGACCAAGCAACCCTGGCAACCCTGGCAACCCTAAACGCTAAACCCCAATTCCTAAACCCACATAAATCATAACCCACGAAACCCTTCTACTCTCACCGTCTCAACCCTCACGGCCGAGCCACGAAAGGAAAGCCTTGAACTCCTGATACCTGAGGAAGATGATTCACGGCCTAGGGTTTGGGGTTTAGTGTCTCGCAACGTCATGGGTGCTCGCGGGTGTGTGCACACCAAGGCCGCTCGCACTTGTGCGTAGCAGACAACCCACCCCGAGACCGCCCTGACTTCACGCACTATAGTCACTATACTATAGTCTAAAGTCTTCGAAGCATTCTAGCAGGGACTTCGATATCACCGACCCACGGGGGCCGTCGCCTTCCACGAGGCCCAGGCCCAAATGAAGGGAAGTTGCAGGTGCTCTCCAATCAAAGGCAACCAGCAGTGCGCGGGGTTTTCGTGATTTTGTATGTGGCAAGTGCAAAAAGATCCGCTGCAAAACTCGTGTCTCGTGACCTGCGAATAAACTCGAATTTGGGCCATTATCCGCGGACGAAATCGTTCCATGGGTATAGCCTCGAGTCCTGAGTGAGATATTGATCAATCCTCGCAGCATCTCAATGTCACAATATGCTCGGTGCGACGCGTTCGACCATGCGTCGACAGCCGCAGCGCTACCCAACCTCTAATGTCTGTTGCTGTCTGTCGCTAGGGACCCTCCATGGTGATGCTGACGTGGCTATATGCCTGTTGAGTTCACCACCATGCGCGACCGATGTGACTTGCCTGAGGTAGCGGTGGCCGTTCGCAAAAAACATGGCAAACGGAACGGCGTTGAGTGTACCAAGCATGTGCGACTGAGGCGATCGACCAAGACGACGATTCGCAAGAAAACGGCGACGGAGAAGAATCAAATCATGAATTCACGAGTTTGCAAACATGTAACAGCCCAGATGTGGTAGAGACTGGCGTCATAGCAGGCAACAACTATATGCTACTTTTTGTTTCATGCGGTCGTACCGCTGCTGGAAAACACTGCATGTGGCTTTTCTGAATCTGTCCCTTTGTGGAGCTTTGTGGGTTGGGCTTTCTGTGAGGCTGTGTTGGCGGGTTCTCAGGTGGGCTTTCTGTAAGGCTGTCCGGGTGCAGTGCTTTCTGTGAGGCTGTGCTGCCGGAGTTGTGGCAGACAGTCAGCAATGCATGCGGGTTTTCTGTGAGTCTGTCCCTTTCTCGGCTTTCTGTGGCCGTGCTGGCGGGTTCTCATGTAGGCTTTCGTAAGGCTATCCTGGCGGGTGCCGGAAGAAGCAGTGGGCTTTCTGTGAGGGTGCACTGGAGCCCCGAGATCGGCCCGCTCCAAGCCGTGAAGGGTTGGGGGGTCCGACCCTTGTCAAGAAGGGGCGGGCTCCAACTCGTGAAGGGTCGGGGCCAACCCCTGTCAAGAAGGGGGCCGGCTCCAAGTCGTGAAAGGTTGGGGGAGCCCAACCCTTGTCAAGAAGGCAGCCGCCCAAATAGCAAACGGCCACTAGGAACGAGCTGAAAATGGAAGGACATGATGCCATAATTATATGGCTCCTGTTGATGTCACTACGACTATGTTAGTTCGCCATGGGCCGTTGTTGCCAAGGTCGCCTAATTCTGAAGAATCCGGATCCTAGCAGGGCCAATATCGGGTTGCTGAAGGTTACGGATGTAAGGTCTGTAAGGTCTACGTTAACGTCCCGTTGTCCCTGAACTTCGAGCACATAGATGTAAAACAACCGCACTTGTGCGCATTGGCCCCCCAAACGCGACACGTGCTTGCGACAGAGGACAGGGATGTTGACGGGAATGTGTTGACGCCGATAATCTTTGCCGGGTGGTGTGACGCGAAGCAACGGGTAAATAGGGCTTAGGGCGTCAAATACCCTGCCAGGGGTAATGTAGAAGCCTACATAAATACCAATCTCACGCTTTATTACCCGTAGGCCCAAGTAGTTCCTTTTTATGGTTTATATGTCGAATCCTATAAGGTAATCCCAAAAAGGAACTACTTAGGGGCGTATGGGTAAAGTCTAAACTCCAAGCCCGACACTTCCATGCCCCCAAAAATCGCGGCCAGGCTGCTGCTGCGCCAATCTGGGCCAGTGTTGTACCTTAAGGTTTCGGTTTAGGGTTTATAGGGTTAAGGGTGTACAGGGCTCGTGGGGTTCAGGGTTTCGGGTCTTAGGCCGTGACAGGGATGTGGGGAAGCAGGGGGTGCGGTTTCTGGAGATGCAAGGAATGATTGACAAAAGGTTCACTTGGAATTGGAGCCAAGTGACGAGCTTCTTGATTGCCCATGCAGAGTCTGCATGTCTTATCTAGGTAAGCTGATTTCAGAGATGAGCTGACCGTCTACTACTGGCTCGCTAGGTTGCCAGTTATGTCAGGTGGTGACTGGCATGCAGGCACATTTAGGGTAGGTAGGTACACAGGAAGACTGCTTACACCTGCAAGCATGGAGGCAGTGGCGACCTCGCTCCAGGATGAAGGGTGCAGAGTAAGGTTTGGGGTCCCCCAACCCTTAGATCTTAGGGTTTGGGGGGGGGGGGTAGGGTTTAGGAGTTCTTGCTGGCATGAAAAGTAAGAGCACTTAGCGGTTGCAGCAGAATTGCCAAATCAGCCGTATCGGAGTGTGGACCGTGCCTTTGACTGCCATGGACTCGGCTACTGCTTGCAGTGAACTTTCGCTCAGTCTTGATTCGTACCTCTTGTGCTGCAAGTGACAACATGTCCTCAGTCCTCATTACATGCCACTATCAACGGGTGTAGGTTCTGGAAGGGAAGAGCCTATACTTCATTCAGAAATGCCCCATCTGCTGGACCTGAGCCACTGTCTTTTTGCTGTTCCGGTCAATGCAACGTCCTAATTCAACTCCAGGCCAAATGCTTACAGCACGCCAGGGATGTTGGGATTTTGTACTACACATGACTGACTGCGAGCTCCGGTGCGAAGCGATCGTCCATGATGTCGTGGGAGTAGAGGCTGCGTAGTAGGTCCTGGCAAAATTCTTCGCCGAGGCCGAAGGAGCGAATCCCAATTTCTGCAATAGAAGTTCTTATCCATGATATTAGTGCCTATCTGTTTGCTTTAGGATTACGGTGCAGTAATTCAACGTTTTCAATCCAACAAGCACCCAATAACTCCTTGAAGCTATCACATTGATCACTCTTACCGAATATTCTACTAGAATGTGTCCCGATATACCCGAAACCCTTGAGCACAAGCCCAGAAGCCCTAAAACCAAAGCCCTAAACCCTAAACCCTAAAACCCTAAAACCCTAAAACACTAAAACCCCAAACCCAAAGCCCTAAACCCCTATCCAAATATTAAGTATGAGCCAGGCTCTTCTGAGATTGGGCTCTGGGGTACACGTCGTCTTCAGGATGGTTTTGTAGGGTTTATATAGGGTTATGGGGATATAGGGCTTATAGGGATTATAGGGCTTATAGGGTTTATAAGGTTTACGGCTTACAGGGTTTAGGGTTTGGGTTTAGTTGCAGCTATGTGCATTGAAGCTCTCGTGCTCCAAAGCTTCCACTCTTCGAGGCCGCTAAACCGCTGAGGGGAGATGAAGCTAAGGGGTTCTTCGGTTTAGGGACTGAGGGACTTTGGGTTTAGGGTTTAAGGGCTCTGAACAACACGGAGATGTGACAACATGGCACCAAGCCCGATAAAAAAAAATACAAAATACATCAACACCGGTTGTGGACCTCTTTTTCTTGATCCTGGTGATCCTAGAAAGGGGTTAGCGTGGGGAAAAACACTACTAGCCAGCATCTGGGTTCTTTCGGTTTTTCTTTAAGCGCCCCTTTTCCTATCCGCAGCATCTGGGTTTAGGATCTAGTAACTCCTGTTTGAAGAACCAACCTGTTCTAGAGAAATCGACCCAGCAGAAGTTTCCGAAACCCGAGACGCGAACACCCTAAACTCGACCAGCCACCAAAACTAAAGCCCCCCAAAAAAAAACCTTCAACCCTAAAAGGCCCTATAAACACCAAAACAGGCGGACAGAAACTTTATACTTTATACCTCTCCGACTCTCAGTTCCAAATGACTCCACTAAACAACAGCCGCAGAGAAGCCAACAAAAACCCACAAAATCCCAAAAGCTGTGCCCCCCCCCCCCCCAANNCACTAAACGACAGCCGCATGCAAGCCAAACAAAACCACCAAAATCCCAAAAGCTACTGTATGGCCCCCCAAGTCCACAATGCAACTCTTGAAGCAGGCCTTCTGCATCGACAAGGGTGCTGGGAGGTTGTCTGCCTGGGAGCGGGTGAACAGCAAGGTTTCCATAAGGGTTTCAGTAATTGCTATACAGGTTACTGGACACACGTGCGGCGTTTCGCCTGCGAGGCGCAGGCATACCCCCACGAAACCTTGCTCACTTTCAGCCTTGACTCCACGCCTCAGTCCCGGTGACGACTACAGGAAACTTGAAAGTAAATCGGAAAGGGTTTCGGTGTATAGACACATATCACGCTATAGTAGGGACATTATATAGGCACTCTCAGGACACCCTAAACCCTAAACAAAACCCTNNACCCTAAACCCCCAAGTCCTGAACCCTAAAACCCGAAAGCCCTAAACCTCAACCACTTATGCCTGAAAAAGGCACCCAATCTATAGGCTTCATTGTAGTTCCTTTTCTTGGGGATGGTTTGGGGTTTAGGGTTGGTTAAACCAAACCCACTACAATGGTGACTGTAGGAATCGCAGAGGGCCTGGAGCGGCTGCTTGGAGGCGGAGCGCTCCGCCACGTAGGGCAAGGGTGAGACCGTCCTAGGGAATCATCACAGCAATAGCACAACCTCCATGGCACTAACAGTAATAGCAACAATAATCGTAACAAGAAAACCAAATGCAATAGTATGATTAAGAATAACAAGAACTGTAACAAGAAGAAGAGAATAGTCATCATAATGATAATACTAGAGTTTGAGACATCTTGTGGTTCAAGCCTCGAAATGTGGAACGGCCTAGGGGCATGGATCATAGGGCGGTGTATCAAGCACATATCGAAAGCAGGGCTTTAAAGATTAGGACATCATTAGGAGCCAGACTCTATCTTTGTGGCATACAACAGTGACACTAAGGCACCGTATCGGCACCCCAGCTATGCACATACCGACACGGGGCCGATGCATCGTGCAGCCTCGAGAGATCCCAAGGTTCAGGGTTTCGGGTTTATAGGGATTTAGGGGTTCCGGTTGATGGGGCTGAGGGTTTAGGGTTTTTTTTTAAAGTGCACTGACCCTTTCGCTCCGGTTTAGGGGTTTAGGGGTTTAGGGGTTTAGGGTTTCGGGTTTTTAGGGTTTAGGGCTTAGGGTTTAGGGTTTTTAGGGTTTGGGGTTTAGGGTTTAGGGGGTTTATCAGCCCATCACCTCCCAACTCCTCGCGGCTCTCAAACCCAGCATATGATGCTCTGCAACATGGAAACTCTGCTATATCGAGTCCTCTACTAGCTCAACCTGCGATGGTTCCTGGGTGGGCACTATGTAGGAAAGGCCTCGAAACCCTGAACCGCGCCCCAAACCCAAAACCTGAGGGGAAAAAGAGCTCTTAGCTCAACCCCGCGCACGCTCTTTCCCAAGAACCTACCACTCGAAATCCTCAAAACCAACTCGTCCAGTCGCACCTTGTAGTTCCTAAGACCTAGGCCCCGAACCTTCACACCTAAACCATCCAATCGGAATCCCCACCCCCTGGCCCCTGAACCTAAAGAGCTCTGCCGGGCGACAAATTCCCCACCAGCACATCGCAGGCTTCGGTGCCATTTTGGCACGGCTCCACGAACATGTGGTGGGCAGTCCTTACGGGCTTTCAGAGCCCTGAGGGGCTTTGAGGCTCACCTACAGTCTCGAGTGTAGTTCCCTTTTTTGGGTTTAGCCAATTTCATGTTACGGATCCTAGAAGCTAACCAACAAAAAGGAACTACAATGGAGACTCTAGGTATCACGCATGATGATGGCACGCTGCCATCTACGAACCATAACATCCCTGGGTCACAGCAGCTCTCCGTGACGAGCTGCGATCTGCTGGTCACATCGAGACGATAGCTCGATAAGTTGGAAGGGGCTTGGGATATTGTAGCATAGATACAAGAAGGAACCCTGCGGAATAGTATTCCTATTTAAGGGACCCCCCCCCCGCAGATGTTCGAGACCGTGGAGCTGACTTTGAGGGACATGCTTTCATGACGTATACCGTACACGTACAACACCACGCAAGCACTACGCGAGTATTCCATTGTAAAATATTGTGAGTACACGGCCACGAAGACAATTCACTATCATGAGGCGCGGCTGGTATCTCGAGAAGAACGTAAACAAAGGCAGGCGTCTGGATGGCCCTCATCAGCGTGCTGGATGCGATGAAATGGAGACCTCGAAAAATCGCGATTTGAGCGCGACCTTAGACCTCCCACAACCCTGATCTCTGCTTCTCAAGCTGCCTATGGGCCCCGATGCACCGTGCGGGGCAAGGTTGCTCGCCTGTCAGAGCCTACCATCTGTGGTCGGCAGCACTTGGGTCCAGTCATGCCACATGGCATGACACGGCCAGCCCGGAATCCGAAATTCAATTGAATCTACCGGCGATCTTGCAAGTCATCTCAGCCCCAGATCTCTGCAGCACGAGAAGCGGATGTTCCGCTCCGCCAGCCATCTGAGAAAGGCACGCCCGGCCTGGATAGTTCCGGGCTGCTTCTCTATGATTTGTGTTTTCCATCGGTCTTTGCGGCTTGAAATGAAGCTCGAACCTGACAGGTCTTGATTCTCCTGCTCTTTGATCTGGTAGTAGCGCAGACTGTGGTGGTAGATGCACTGTGACAACCCTGAGCCCGACAGGGACGGACTGCATGAGAAGTGCCCACATGCCTCAAACCAAACCCGCTGAAAGATCCGGGCGATCCAGACTGTAGCCAAACCATGGCAAGACTCCAATCAAGTTGAAAGGTTGGGTATTGAAGAAGTAAGTGAAAGGGATTTCAGACCAGCGGCATTCTCTGACTGTTTCATGGAGCAGTCAGTGATGAGCGGGTCCAGAAGCAGATGATGCAGCTTGGTCTCCTGACATTGCTGCTCTTAGTGGTTCAGGAGTTCTTGTGTCCCTTAGGATATTGGATCCCCAGGTCGTGCTCCGTGTTTTTGGGCACCTGCGGGTTTACTACGACTTGTATATCGCTCTGTTTAGGATTACCCTAAACCCTATAAACCCTGTTGGGCTTGAAGGTTTCAGGGCATTGGGCTTTCTCTTTTGGGCTTTTATTGGCCTTGGGATCCTAATTAGGGCGAATCAACTCTGGCAGCAATCTTGCCTGGAATGCCTGGAGTCATAAGTCATAAGGTTTACCAGGAACCCCAACCTTTTGGGCTCAAGGGTTTCTGTGCTGGGACCAGGTGAGGGTTTGTGCATCATAAAGCAAGTCTTGGGTTGTCTCTCTGCAAGCTCATCAAGTGCCATCAACTGCCATCGCTGGCCAAGGCTCAAAAGAGGTGCCGTTTGCAAGGCGAACCTGCAGGTCATATGGGATTTACGGTTAAGGTCTTCTGATTGCTATTAGTATTGCAATAGAGTGTTGTTGCTATTAATACTTTCGCCGCTTGCCGCCCGTGGGAAGTGTTCAATCAATCTTGGATTCGATGTCCCTCAGAAGCCACACTGCCAGGACACGTCTGTCCACTCTTGTTCGATGAAAGGAACGGGAAGGACAACACTGGGTGTCGAGTGCCGTATTCAACCAGCTGGAAGCCCTGAACTCTAAACCCTCGCGTCGGCTATGGGTTGCTGAAGCCGGAACCAAGAAACCGTACATGGCCGCAAACCCCAACCTCAATATCCCCACACCCTGAAGCATCGAGGAAAGTCTTAAATAGGCAGTATAAGCAAGGAGTACTATGAATCTGACACGACGGCTTCAACGACAACCAGGCCGGCAAAGACAAGCACAAGTACGGCTGGCGACCAAAAGCCAACAGAATACCCCTTCGGGGCCTTCACCTTGCAGTCCTTGCCGCCTGGGGGTCCTCAGCTTCGGATCTGAGGGATGAGGAGGGAAGCCAATCCGGGGGGGGGGGGGG
>CAJNJA010016286.1:161-11416 GCA_905231915.1 Symbiodinium necroappetens | reverse complement strand
GCTTCGGGTGTAGGATTTTGGGTTTAGGGTTTCGGGTTTAGCGTTTAGGGTCTCGGGTTCAAGGTTTCGGGACCCTGAACCCCCGAGCCCAACCCCGGAACCCTCCTTGACGAAGCGGGAGACTCGGCCCAGTCCACGGAGAAGCCGCTGCTTGGACTGTCTTCGAGCACTCGACGACCTTAACGCTTAGGGTCTCCGGTTTTTAGGGATAGGCGGGTTGGGTTTCAGGGTCTTTAGGCTTTTTTGCTCAGGCTTAGGTGGGTTGGGGCTCAGGGTCTTTAGGGGGGGGTGGGGTTTAGGGTCTCTCGGGTCTTTAGGTCTTTTGGGTCTTCAGGGTCTTTAGGGTTTTGTGTTTAGGGTCTTTAGGGTTTAAGTTTAGGGTCTTTAGGCGGCTTGGTGTTTGGACTTCTGGGAGGAGCAAGAGCTGGGAGGGTTCTTGAAATTGGGGCCTCTTCAGAGGGATCTTAGGGCCGACAGTCGGGTCCCTGGGTATTGTAAGGGACTAGAAGTACTGCGTCACTACACCCTAAACCCTGAACCCTAAGCTTAAAGGAAACTACAGGTGGGGAGTTTAGGGTAGATAGAGCTTCTAGAAGGCTTCTATAAGGTATATAGACCTTCTATAAGGCTCCTATAGCGGTAACTACCCACCTGAAAATGTCCTGGATAAACCGTAAACCCTAAACCCTAAACCCTAAGCCCTAAGATAAGCCCGAACGCAGCACGAGGTCGACCAGGAGTAGCACCGCAACGCCGATGAATGTGCCGACCACTTTCGCGAACAGAAAGCTTCCATCCGCAGAGGTCAGCTTCACCTGGCTCCATAGCGGTTCCGATATAATATAGGGAGTTTAACAATAATTAGAACATAGGCTCCTCTAAAGGGTGATATAGGGGCTTTTCTAATAATAAGAGCATGCGCTCCTGTAAAGTCTCTAAGGGTTCCGGTATGGTACGGTACTGTATATGTTTCTTCTGGGGCCCGGAGCAGTAGAAACTCTAAATTATTCCGGCTTCTACAGCGCAAGGGGTTCCGCCACAGGGCTCCCATATGAGGCCCCTGGAAGGGCTGCACTGTCAGCATTTTGGACCACCATCTTCAATGAAACTGATGAGTGCTAACAACTAACAGCAGTGCGAGTGATACCGATAATAACACACCTGCTCCTGATCGCAAGAGTCTGTAGTCGTAAAAGCACTACGAAAAACGAAACGAACTTACAGAAAATCCTAAGCCCGGAACCCCTAAACCCGCCTAAACCCGAACCCCCAAACTAAATCCTAAATCCTAAACCCTACACCGGACTGCGGCGGAGGCGTCCTCGTAATCGCGAAAGAGGCCATTCGGAGGCATCGAGGACGACCTGAGGGGCTGAACTGCCCCAAAGCTTTAAAGGAAACTACAGGTGGGGAGTTTAGGGTATATTAGGGCTTCTATAAGGTATATAGACCTTCTATATATAAGGCTCCTATAAAGGGCTTCTATAAGGCTTCTATAAGGTATATAGACCTTCTTTAAGGCTCCTATAACGGTAGCTACCGACGTGAAAATGTCCTAGGCTGAACCGCCCCAAACCCTGAGACCAGACGTGGGACTCAAAGTACCTACAGCTTTATGGGGTTTAGGGTTTAGGGGTTTCGGGTTCAGGGGTTTTGGGTATTTTGTAAAGTGCAATGGAGCGGGTTTTGGGTTTAGGGGTTTAGGGGTTTAGGGATTCAGGGGTTTGGGGGTTTAGGGTTTAGGGGTTTAGGGTTTAGGGTTTCGGGTGGGTTCTACCTACTCATTAAGGGGTAATTTAGCTGCTGAACCGTGGGAAAAGAGAGTAGCTCACAGGGACACCCAAGGCCCCTTACGACCTAACACCTCGAAAACTCTGAAGTTTTTGTTTGATGGGCCATCTAAACGGTTTAGGGTTTAGAGTTTCAGGTCTAGGGGTTTGGGGGTTTAGGGTGCGACAGGAGCCTGACACCCCCAGGACCTTGAATGCAGGGGCCTGAGTAGTTAGAATAGTATAGTTTGTTTTTTGGGGCTCCATGAAAGTGCAAGTATAAATAAGGAGCCCCATGGAATGATACTGGATATCATTTGGGCTTATATTAGGGTTTAGGGCTGAAGTTTAGGGGGAACGCGCTTAACGCCCCAACACCCCTAACATCCAATCTGACTAAGAAAGCCGGGTCCTATAACCCCAGCAAATTTTGGGATTCATAGACAGAGCACTAGAATTTAGAAGACCCGGGATTTCTCAGTCAGGCTCCTAGATTAGTTTAGGGTTTAGGGTTTAGGGTTCCTAGATGAGTCAGGAACCAAAGACCCTAAGCCCCTAACTCCTAAGCCCTAACTCCTAAAGCCTAACACCCGAAAACACCCTAACACCCCTAAACCTGAAACAAAATAATTCTGTGAGCCCATAGCCGCAATACAATAGGATTGTATATGGGTCCCTGTTTAGGTCCCCAATATAGCACGGCACCCTTATAGAGAGGACCCTAGAAGGGACCCCAATTCAGAGAACTACCCCATATACTATAAAGAACCCTAAGAGAGACTGAGGATTCCTGAACCAAGTCCATACATGAACTCTGTGAAATAATGCAGGGACCTTGATAACTAGAATAGGGTTTGGGGCTCCTTTATCCTAGAATCATAAGAAGGAACCCTTAAGGAAGACTATGCTAAAGTCTACTCAAGGTTCACCTTTGGGGATGATACAACCTGGAACAAAATGGCTCTGCGAGCGACATGGCAAAGGCCGCTGTGAGCAGCGCGAGACTCCCGTGCTGCTTGGATTGGAAGTTCACGAGAATCAGAACTGTCACGGTGACCTTTCCGGGCTCTTGGGGGTTTCAAGGGCTTCTGCGATGAGTTTAGGGTGGTTAAGTTTTGTTGGGGGTTTGGGATTGTATTTGGGGCGTTTAAGGTGTTTATGGGTCTTGGGTTTTTCGGGCTGTAAGGGTTTCTGGGCCTGTACCCTACGGTTTAAGTTTTAGGGTTTAGGCACCCTAAACCCTAAACCCTAGGGTTTAGGGTTTAGGCTGTAGGGGTTTACGGTTTGGGCCCCACGGAATCCCTTCTTCTTCCTCACAAGCCCGAAGCTCAGAAACAAACACATAAGAACTAATACTGGTTTCCTGTTGGGGCCATATTAAAGATGACCATTTTTTTAATCCTTATTCAGGTTGTACCATAACACAAATGTGACGTTGTACCCAACAATAACCCAGAATATTTTAGGACCTTATGAGTCGAAGATGCGTCCAAGCTGCCAACTGAAACAGCCCGAAGCAAACAGCGCGAAAGGCCAGCTGAACAGCGAAGAGTCTTTGTGCGATGCTGCCTACCACAGTGCCCAGCACGACTCCATTCCTGAAGTGTCGGGCAAGAAAGGCTGAAGAGGGTTGAAGGGCTCCTTTACGGGGCCCTTCAAGGGTGTTCTATAGGGCTTGGGGTTAGGGCTTCGATTCAGGCTTCGGGATTCGGCTTTGGGCCAAGGTTTAGGTCCAGGTTCAGGGTTTAGGTTTATGAAGGGCTAGTTTAGGGTGCATGGTGAGGGAGCTCCACTACCAGAGGATAGGGTGTCGAGCGGCACGTTTACTATAGAGACGTGCCTGAACAATTCGCAATCTCAGTATCCGTCATAGTCCCTATCAAAATGACCGTGCATTCTCTATCTACCAGAAAAACTTGTCATGATCAGCGGCATCTCAACGCACATACCTGCCGTAGACACATCAAAGAAATCAGGTACAAGTATGTGTTGTAGATAGTGACAGTGTCGCTACGACTACTTCCAAATATTCTCCATCTATCCCAAGCTTACTTTCCGAGTTGAAAAGCCATGAAAAGCCATATCCCACGTAGTACCACGTCTCAAATCGGAATTGCCAGAACAAAGCAACAACAAGCATAACATTCCTTCTCAGGTAAACACCAAACTAAAACACATGAACACGAAAACAGTACTGCATTTGAGACCGTGGTTTCAGCCGCCGCAGCGTCAAAGGCAAACTGGATCCGGTGAAAGTGTAAATGATTACCTCATCTGTGCCATCGCTTGGAATCGAACTCGTCATACGGGTCCTACACCTTCTGTAGACTTCTTTTTAGAGTCCCCTGAACCTTAACCCCTAAACCCCAAACCCTAGCCCCTAAACCCTAACCCCCAAACCCGAAACCCCAAACCCCTAACCCTGTAAAGCTCAATACCCTGGGTTGGGGAGGGATGGGGCCGGTCAGTCCATGGATGGTTTGGTGCTCAGAATTTGTAGGGCGAATTTCGGGGCCCTTAAAGTAATTAATATGGACCGCTGACTACAGCAACAAACCCTCCTGCACTGGGTTTCTGAGTGACCCCCTAATAATAAGGGTACCCTTGTTCCTGTTGTTCAGGTTAAATATGGGAACCATACAATAAAAAGCGCAAAAGGGTACTACTCAGGAACCTAGTCCTAGATGGGGATCCTCATGCTTTGTGGTCTTGACTCCAGACTACATATTCTACATGCTTCCGAAGCCTCTAAGAGGCTTCGGGTGTGGGGTTCGGATGAGGATTAGGATGGGGCATGATGTGGCTGAGGCATTGGTAACCCTAAACCCTAAACCCTCAAAGGCTTCGAGATACGCTGTGACTGAAATCAAACCGAAAAGCCCCAAACCGAAGAAGCCCTGACCTGAACCCCAAAATTCCAAATCCGAAACCCACCGCCCTTAAACCCTAAACGCTTATGGGTTTAGGGTATCAGGGTAACCCTTAAACCCTAAGCCCAAAGTCCCAAACCCTTATCAACCTTAACCCAGCATCCTGGTGAGAGCCCTATGTGAACCCACCCCTTGTCCTCAGCCGAGATGACACTCACCGTGGATGCCGGAGTGGATGAGTAGGGCGCGATCACGTTGGAAATGCCCAGCCAGCCAAGCAGAAAGGTGATCTCGGGTATTGCTGAGGCATTCAAGGTTAGGGGCCCTCGGATTAAGCATTAAGGGTTTGGGGCCAAAAGCTTCTTTAAGTAACCAGCGTTTTGGGGTTTAGATATTGATTTAGGGTTTAGAGTTTGCCCCTAAACCCCTCCAAAACCAAGCGGCCGTGAGAGAGATCGTATGTCGAAGGACGAAGCGCGGGTGAGTGATCTGACGCTCGTAGAGCTTGATTTCCAAGTGCGCCTGCGACAGACCAGGGATCCCTCAACCCTAAACCGACCCTAAGCCCTAAACTGACCCTAAACCCTAAACCGACCCTAAAGCCTAAATTGACCCTAAACCCTATACACCCTAGACCGACCTAAACCCTATAACCTACACCCTAGACCGACCTAAACCCTAAACCGACTCTAAACCTTAACCCTAAACCGGACCCCTTAACACAGGAATATACCGTAGACCATGCCAACAGGGGTTCTAGGTGCTGCTATGGGGGGATACTTCCCCAAACCATAATACTGTTGATGATATAACTCCTGCATCACCTTAAGGACCTTAAACTATGGGAATTATGGTTTCTTCCTTCTTATGGGTAATGCGGGATTTATATCATCAACCGTAGCAATTCCTACTATGGAAACCCTACATTCTACTATATAGGTACTTGGAACCCTTTGGGATAGTATCAAGGGCCCTACAACGAAAGTAGTTATACTTAAGGACTAGACCTCAGACCACAGTATTAACGGCCCCTTACTCAAGGAACATACCGTAAACCATAGTATTAAGGGCCCTATGGTTAACGCTTATTGTATATTACTTGTTCAAGGGGTACATATTGGGCTCCAAAGGCAAAATGGGTAGTTCTCTAAATTAGGGTCCCTTTAAGGGTCCTCTTTATAAGGGTGTCGTACTATTTTGGGGACCGAAAAAAGGGACATTTTCAGGTGGGTAGTTGCCGCTATAGGAGCCTTATTGCAGGTCTATATGCCTTATAGAAGCCTTATAGAAGCCCTATATACCCTAAACTCCCCACCTGTAGCTTCCTTTAACTAAAGGGGGAACGCAAGTTCGACAACTACCCACATGAGCTTGGGCAAAATCCGGGTTTCGGCATGGCCGGTGTGGGTTTGGGCTTTACCTTAACCCACAAGAACCTACCTTTTTCTTGGTAGGTTCCCTAGAAGTTTTCCATATTAGGGGTTTATAGTAAGAACCTACAAAAAAGTGGGTTTTGGGTCGGTTATAGAGTATAGGGGTTTGTCATCGATCTATTAGCTCAGAGGTTGAACCTCCTCGCCGCAACCCCCGAACTCTAATCCGAACCATACACAATGCTGAAGGACTTGGAACGACGCACCCTAAACCCTAAACCCAGAGAAGAGCTCAACATAGGGGAAGGTCCATCACTTCCGAGACGTCTTTTTCCGGTGGCCTGAAGGGACCTCCACCAGCGTGACCTTGTCGTGTCCTCCTGCATTTCAGTTTGCTCCACGTCGGGTTCCGGGCTCAGGGATTCTTGGGGAGTTATGGGGTCTACCCATAGGCTCCATAGTAGTTCCTGTTTATGGTCTATATTTAGAATCCTATAAGGAATTCCTCAAGAAGGAACTACCAAGGAGCCTATGGGTATGCTACCCTAAAGCGCTACGTAAACCCTAAACCATTTGGGGACGGTGGAAAGTAGAGCTTTGGAAGGTTTCGGTACCGAGGATTTGGCTAAGAGGGCAGTTCTCTGAATTAGGGTCCCTTTCTAGGCCCCCAAAATAGTACGGAACCCTTATAGGAAGGGCCCCAAAATGGACCCCAATTTAGAGAACTACCCAAGAGATAAACATCTGGAACTCCTAATCGCCCCTGAGAACATGGATGATGCAAGAGCTGCTGGGGCTGCTCCAGAAGCCTTTCCTGGGACCCTAATTACCTACAGCTTTATAGGTTCTACCTACTGATTACGTCGGGGTTCGGGCTTGGGGCTGTGGGTTTAGGGTTTAGGGCTTATAGGGTTCAGGGTTTAATGTAGGAACCTGAAGGCTTACCTGGGACTCTAATTACCTACAGCTTTATGGGCTCTACCTACTAATTCAGGTGGCATGGCTGCTAAACGGCTTGGAGCTTAGGGTTTAGGGCTTAGGGCTTAGAGGGTTCAGGGTTTAAAGTAGGAACCTGATTAAGAAACCCTGGCCCTACAACCCCAAAATATTAGATTTCAATGTTAGGAACTCTAATAATAAAGACCCAAGGCTTCTTAATCAGGTTCCTACATCAGATCATCTGGATTTGGGGTTTAGGGTTCAGAGGTCTACGGGGGAGTCTGCAGCAGGCATGTTTTCGCGAGTGCAAAGAGATATCCATTTCGTGCGTGACCTGCGAGCTCATCAGCCTGCGGGAGAGTTTATGGCTTACTTTTCCAACATCCAGGGGTCCGCTCCAACAGAACAGTCCCTGTGTCAACCCCTACACATTGCCTAAACCTCGAACTGAACTAGTTGGCTCTAAATAAGGCATCTGAAATGCGAAGTTGGTCTTTGTAGCAGTAATCCCCAGACGGACACCCGCCAACACATTCCTAAGTAAGGATCCTTAGTACCACAATCCTGTGCCTTAGAGCCCTCAAAACCCTAACCGTAAACCGTACAGCCCGAGGCCCTAAACCCCATACAGGCTAAAAGCCTAAACCCAGAACCCCAAACCATATAAACCCTAGACCGTCTGCACCCTCAACACCCAAAGGGTCCTAAGCACCGACATTGAGCTACTTACCCAAACCATAATCATCGTAATTCCTTTGTCATATACAAGCAATACATTCTACCAGGTTGGCTCTTTACAGCCCTTGAAAAAAACATACGTAAATAAGATTCTCTTAGGCCCAAATTGGGGGGAAAATCTCACAAAGGCCTACCTCGTCGACTAGTTTAGACCCTGAGCCCTAAACCCAAGACCCTAAATTTAGACCCTTAGGGACAGGGGAAGACTTGATCCTCTAGGCCGTAGAGGGCCAGCGAAGAGAGCGAGTCGCAGGTATCCTGGATGGGGGCACTGGGGGATTTGGGCTTTGGGAGTTTAGGGTTTAGGGTTTAGGGCTTGGGGGGTTTTGGAGGGGTTTAGGGTTTACGGGCTGGGGGTTTAGGCTTTGGGGGGGTTTTGGGGGTTTGGGGGTTTAGGGGCTTGGGGTTTAGGGGTTTAAAGGGTTGGGGGCCTTGGTATGCAAAGCTTTGAGGATTCCGGAGCGCCTGGGTCCGACAGCACAAACAAGTTAAAGGAAACTACAGGTGGGGGGGGGAGGAATTTAGGGTATACAGGACTTCTATAAGGCTTCTAGAAGGTATATAGACCTTCTATAAGGCTCCTATAACGGTATTATAACGGCAACTACCCACCTGAAAATGTCCTAAAACAAGCGAATGTTTGAGCTCGAAACCTCCTCGCATCGCCAGCGCACAAGAGCCGTTGCTGGAGGTAAGATCTCGAATGTCTGAAGGATTTCCCACCGATGCTGTAACCCTAAACCCTAAACCCTAAAACCGTAAACCCCTAAACCCCTAAATTAACAACTACACAGCTTCAGAAAAAGAAGGCACCCACTAAACCCTTAAACACAGAAAACCCTAAACAGGAGGATCCTTGGCTCGCTCGCACAGTAAACCCTAAACCCTAAACTCTAAACCCTGAACTTTAAACCCTAAACCCTAAGCCCTAATTTCTAAACTCTAAACCCTAACCCTAAACTCTAAACCCTAAACTCTAAACTCTAAACTCTAGACATTCATCGACGCAGAACCATGGCGCTGCAACACTCAAAACCCTTCAAGAAGGACATCCGAAGCCCTGGACCCTAAAGCCCTGAACCTACAGCTCCGCGAATCAAAGGCAAGGGAATGCTACATAAATTCGAACCCAAAAGCTACCAGTAAGACCTTAGAAACCTAAGCCCTAAACCCTCAACTCTACACCCTATACCCAAAACCCAAAACCCCTAAACCCCAAAATCCCAAAATCCTAAACCCCTAAACCCTAAACCTTAAATTAAACGCGCGGGGAAACTTCAAACCCTAAACACTAACCCTAAACCCTAAATTACAGGCGCGAGGAAACTCCGAACCTTCAACTCCAAATCCAGGTCCCTCCTTGACGACCCCTGCAAGAGTGAGGCTGAACACCAAGGAGGGTGGCAGCAACAGCCTCGGGCGGCCACCCGGGGGTTTTAGGGTTTAGGGTTTTTAGGGTTTGGGGTTTAGGGTTTAGGGTTTGGGGTTTAGGGTTTGGGGTTTAGGGTTTGAGGGGGGTGGAGTTGGAGATTTGAGTTCTGCACTTCGGTTGGCTACTGCCCCCCATACGGCAACATCCGATAAACAGGGGTACGATTAAAGGGCATCATATAAATTTGTACTGTATCTAGCTCAAAAAAATACATATTACACACATATATATATATATAGATATATAGAATATTGTATTTTGTCTATGTACTTATACATACTATTCAACTGCTACTGAATGCGGGGCAGTGTCCAACAGTTTCGGCCTCGACGGCAGCTTGAGTTCGGGGCTTGGGTGTTTGCGGGTTTGAAAGCTTGGGGTTTGGGTTTGGGTTTAGGACTTAAGGTTTGTAAGGCTTAGCATTTACATGCTTTTAAAGGTGCAATTGGGTTTAGGGGTTTAGAGTTTAGGGGTTTAGGGTGTGGGGTTTGGGAATTCCGGGGCAATGGAGGCCTCGACGCCTCAAAAAGACAAGCAGTCGAGCCCAGTAGCGCCGGCAGTGCCGATCCGAGATCTTCGTCCCAAGAATTTTAGGCAAACCCCGAACCTTGAACCCTTATTGTTAAGGGGTTTAGGGGTTTAGGGTTTCGGGGTCGGGGTCTCTGTGAGTCGATACCTACCAAGAAAAACAGGGTGAGTGCGTCCTCCCCCCCCTATGGTCCTGACTATCATCGGCTGCTCTTGAACGAGCTACCTGAATCCTCCAAGCCCCACAAAAGCACCAGACGAGCTCCCAAAATCCTAAAGACCCAGACACCGCCAGCCTAAACATGAAACGCCAGACCCCGGAACAATAAACCTGGAACCCAGCCTTAATGTAGAAGCCTTAATACAGCAAATAGAATAGGGTTTTGGGGCCCATTATGGCCCATTATGCTATAGTTACAATCAATAAGGACCCCTAAGGAATAATGGAAGTAATTATTTAGGCTCCTATATGAAGCCCTAAACACAGACACCTAAACCCTGAAGTCTGACGCCTAGCAAGCGACCCAAAAAACTCTAAAACTCTCCATGTTGGGTGTAGGTTTGTTTTTTAAGTGCAATGGCTCCTTTACTCCGGTGTAGGGTTTAGGGTTTAGGGTTTAGGCCAAATCCAATAGTTAGGGACTGTTACACGGAATGTTCCTCGAATAAAAAGAACAACAGTTCCCGAACCCCTTTTTGAATATGAAGCACATATCACCTGTTGTTAAACAACCCTGTAAAACCATGTTACAGCCTTTTTCTGATTTCCTTTCAGGCATATTCCTTGTTTAGAGCGTTGATAGATTCCCGCACAACCCTCAAAAAAGCCCTGTTTTGAAGTAAAGTACGGCTCATTTTTGAAGGGGGTATCGGGGCTACCTGGTCACTAAACCCTAAACCCCTCAACCCTAAACCCTGAACCCTGAACCCCTAAACCCCTCAACCCCTAAACCCAAACCCTAAACCCTAAACCGCTGAACCCTGAACCCCTAAACCCTAAACCCCTACACCCTAAACCCTGAACCCTAAACCCTGCACACAATGCAAGTAGCTGATCGGACTGCTGGCCCTTCGGGAAGTCCACTGCCAGCTGCTGCTGCAGGGCCTGCGGCGCCCCAGGAATGTCTCATATCCATGGTGGTGAGTTTAGGGTTTAGGGTCTAGGGTTTAGGGTTTAGGGTGTAGGGTTTAGGGTTTGGGGTTCAGGGTTTAGGGTTTAGAGTTCCGTCACATACAGGGGCCTTAACACATATGAGGGTTTTGAGATGAGTATTATGAATACATATTCGGGCCCCTATAGATTACCATCTTCAGTTCGTCAGAATTCTTAAGGACCCTACGGTTGATGATATAAATCCTGCATTCCCCAAAATAAGGAATATACCATAATTTCCATAGCTTAGGGTCCTTAAGGTGATTCAGGATTTATCTCATCAACAGTAGTCTGTGGTGCAGGTCTCCCTTACTGCCTGAAACGTCGAGCTGAAAGGGTTGGGAGTGGGCTCTACGGGTCCCCATGATGACGTGGTTCAGAAGCCTCTATCCCCAATATAGTACGGCACCCTTATATCAAAAAGGATCCTAAAAGGGACCCTAAACCCTAAAC
>CAJNJA010016284.1:0-10901 GCA_905231915.1 Symbiodinium necroappetens | reverse complement strand
TGCTACTGCTACTACTACTTCTACTTCTTCTACTACTACTACTACTACCACCACCACCAGTACCACCACTAACGTCATCATGGAGTATAGCGATTCAGACACGTGTATTCTTATTATTGTCTTAGTGGTTTGCAGTATTTCTGATTTTTGATGCCATGCGAATTCTGAACAAGATTGGGATCGAGCATTCGGGTCTTTCAGGGGCTGTTGTCTCTTTATCTACGTTCGGGCTTAGGTTTTTTTTTCTGTTTGAGTGTTTGGGGTTTTCGGGTATTGGAGGTTCTTGGGCTCGGGAAGTTGGGAATTGCTCCCTGAGACACAGGCGCCAGTGTAGAGTACTCCCTGGGGTTCCATTTCAATTTGAAGGAAAGTAGTCCCTTGATCTGCGGCTGGGAGGTCTCGTCATCCATGTAGCCTGAATGCAGCCTATTACTCTGCGCATGGTATCTATCTGACCACTGCTCACGAAACCCTGAATCGAAACCAGAGCGAACTCAAGGGCAGGCGAACTGCAATGACACCAAAGGATGTCTTGCTGCTGTTCCCACCTCTCGCAGCCTTGAAGGTGTCAGGAGCAAAAGGGCACACGAGTGTGTTAGTTGAACTGCCAAAGAGAAGCACAGTCGTTCTCCCCGCCTCTTCAGAACCTTACGGGAAGGCTTCTGGCTTCAGCGCGCCCGGCCCCAAGAACTTAGGCACCTGGCGCCATATCTCTGAAATAAACCACAAGCCACAAGCCCGACTGTAAACCCTCCCTAAACCCTAAACCCTGAACCCTGAACCCTAAACCCTAAACCCTAAACCCACTAAACGGTGGGAAGACGATTCCTCCAGGGTCTTCATGGTCAGCGCTTGGCCGAAAACCTGGCCACAAAAGTGGCTCGAAGTGTCAGGACGCTTGGGGGATTAGAGCATGAGCTTAGGGCTCAGGGTAGGGTTCAGGGTGTACTTAAATCTAGGGGCCTGAATAAGTAGAATAGGGATTTGGTGTAGATTATACTATAGTTATAATAAGGACCCCCCCTCCAAAAAAAAAAAGGATAGTATTGGTACTTCTTTGAGCCCCTATATTAGGGTTTCGGGTTTACTTGGGGCTTAGGGGTGGTAGGAGCAAGGTTCGAGGTTGCTTGGGGAGTACGGGTCTACTCGGAACCAGCCCAGGTCCAAGCCCGGGTTTTCGTTGGCTGAGAAGAGCCACAAAAAGGGAGTTTCCGAAAAAAAAAGGAGGTACCTTATTTGGGGGTCCTTATAATAAGGACCCTACTATTTCGTGTAGTATATTAGGGTCCCCTGTTTTCGGCAATCCCTCCTAAACCCTAAACCCTAACCCTCATCCCTCAAAGCCCTAAACCCTATCCCTAAACTCTACCACTACCCTACACCCCAATGCGCTGAAATCCTAAAACCCGGAGGCCCCAAAACTCAAAACCCAAACGCCTAAACCTAAACCCCAACCTTAAAGCACAAAGCCCATAAACTGCATCGGAGTGCAGTCCCCTTACACCCCCAGACATCGGGCTCTAATCCCGAAGGGCTTCGGGGTTTAGGGTTTATAGGGCCCAAACCGAGACCGTCATCTCCAAAATCTACGGCCCCATGACAAACACACACAAGCAGCCTCAGGAATTTAGCTGCAAGAGCAAGAAGAATGGGGCCTGGAGTATATCACATTGGAACAATACACGCGTGATTAAGGAATAGTCTCTAATTCCTATCTATCCATACACTCACATCATTCCGCGTATCACATTAAATTCGCAGCCCTGGTGGAGGCCTCTTTCCAAAAGCAAGGACTCTGGGAAACAAGCCCAGTCAAACAAAGAAGGTTCTTCTAGGGCTTCAGGGAGCTTAAGATTACCGCTTGAGGGTTTGGGGCGTCGAGTTTAGGGCTCTAAGCTTGGAGGCTCTGGAGTGTCAAGCAGGGTTTCCAAAAATCAGCAAAACCCTCCTCCCCTGAAGCTGTGAAACCCAAAAGCCTCGACCAACCTCCCCGCGCATCCAAGCCACAAAGCACCCGAAAACCCATAAACCCCCAAAACGCCCCATAACCCTAAACCCTAAGCCCACCGGAGATGGTTCGAAGTTGGATTGCAAACAGGGGTAATCATCTTCTACATGTCCCATTCTCCCCGGCTTCAGAGTCATTCAGCCCGTAGTTGGGGCTTATAAACAGTGGTTTTAGGTTGACTTTCCCTGGCTCATTCTAGTGTGGCAGTAAACCCCAAATGCAGCGAGGCTAGATACCCGAAGATCCTTCGCAGGGTGCCCGACCCCTGCAAAGCACCCAGAGGCATTGAACCTAATGTTAACCTCATTTTATTCCCCACCTAGTTTAAAAAAATCGAGTCCGGAAATTCTATGATCAACACCCGCTCAATTAAAACAGCGATCCCGAAAACTCAAAGATCATCCCGTCCGTGTTGCTAAAACAACACTTGAGGCCCTTTTGTCAGCCCTCGTTTTGTCGACAAAGTCAGCGGGCGTTGTAGCAGTGGAACCCCTCCTCCATAGTCCACCGTCCCGGCCGGGGCTTGAAATCAACCGGAAGCAGGGGGGGTTATTATGAGGTAGACATTACAAGCCTATGCTCCGCAGTGCGACTCACAGAGTCTGTATCATATGAGCAAACCCGAAGCTCCTATGGCTTTTGAGTCCGGAAGCCCGCTACCCCGCAAAACACCCTGAAGCCTCCACGACAATCCCTAACCCCCAAACCCTGATCCCTAATCCCTAAACTCTAACCCCTAAACCCTGATCCCTAAACCCTAACACTTTGGCCTTCGTGTGTCCCAAGGCCAGCCCCTTGTCGGGAAGATCGAGGCCAGAGAGAGTTTGGCGCAGCGCCTGGGCTATCCGTAGGATCGTGTCGTGTAACCAGCGCAAAACGGCGACCACTTTGTGGCTTTTATGTACATATGTACATGCATACACATGTACATACATCTATATATATATATACACCAATATATACACACATACACACAAACATATCATACATATACATACACAGACACATATACAGTATCATATACACATACATACACCTGCGCACATATACGTACACAAAAAGTGTTCCTCGATCGATGGCTTCCTCTCTGCCTTACCTCGCCTCCTCAAAACAGCTCAGGCTGGCAAACCTGTTTTGCTACGCATTCCGCTAGCGCCAGGACAACTTGAGCCTTTGTCGGCCTGGCTCTACTATTATTACTATTATTACTATTATTACTATTATTACTTCCAACAGCTAGAGCTCTCGCCCCTGGAAGGCATCGTCCAGTTGTTTCACCCTCGAATGTAGAGCCCTGAGCACGTCGTTCTGACATTACTCGTGCCCAAGCAAAAGCATAGACATTCTAAGTATTGAAGTCCCTTAGAATCTCGTGGGAGAAGAAGTTTAGATCTCTGTTCTCTGAATCTGCTAATGGAGCGGCCTGATGTCAGAATAGGTTTTGAGTGCACTCTCTTATCACAGCATTCCCTGTAGGCGATCCATCACATGCTGTCTTTATGTTTCCTCAGAGCCCCATGCTCAACATAAAGCCATCAACCCTCACTTGCAAGCCCGCAAGCTGGAATCCGAAACCCCAGCAGCCTTGAGAGTTAAGGGCTCCCTGCTTTGGGACTGCCAGGGATGTAAGGTGTGAGACTCTATTTGGCCTGTAACTCTACCTTAAGACATAAGACAAAGCACACCAACCATGATCTGAATCTTCTCTTCATCGCCGACCTGCCTGTTTGGAGCAGAGGAAGGACATGTTTACATCCCGTGATTCCACGAACAGCCATAGTGACAAACCTTCAACAGTGGATGTATCGTTAGACGAAGTCAGAACGGAGTACAATGACTAGATCTGACAGAAGCAATCACGAAGAAGACGAATGATAATACCATGATGGTGACTTTGGCGGTGATGCTGATGATGATGATGATGGCGATGATGATGATGATGACGATGACGACGATGATGGTGATGATTATGATGGTGATGATGATGATGGTGATGATGATGATGAGGTTGAAGGTCATGATGACGAAGAAAAGGATGATGATGACGACGTCGACAGTACTACAGAACTGCGGATCTATAAACTATGGTTAGAACACTGACAGCACCCGTAATCTAGCGATGATGCGACAGGCAAAGCCAGCTGAAAGAGAACACTGAACATACGTCATGACTCATCAGCATTGAGTGTAGCAGGTGAAACGGTACTGAGAACATTTACATACTCTGGCACCCCGCATACGAACATTCGACTAGCATGGAACTAATTACAACCATGCCCTCCTGCTTTGTAGAAAGTGTCATCCTCATAACAACAGTGCAACCACGTGGCAATATTCAGGATGAGTGAGAAAGAAACCAGATGTCTCACTGAGAACCAAGAATCGGCAACTATGGCACATAATGAAAAATGAGCGAATGCACAACTGCTCCAGTAACTCCGGTACAATGTTGTCACGATTCACTTCTGCTTCAGTCTTTAACATACTAACACACCACAAAGGCAAATTTCCCCTAAACCCTAAACCCTAAAAATACCTTTCTGGGCGAGGGCCCCCTTTTCAGGCTTCCAGGGAATCCCCCCAGAGTCGAATCGAGAAAACTACCCAGATTTCTGTCGAGCTTATAAGGGCATTATAACCCTAAACCCTAAATCCTAGACCCCAAACCCCAAACCCTAAAACCCTAAACCCTAAAACCCTAAACCCTAAGCCGTCGACTTATAAGGGCATTATGAGAGTTCTGTGCAGGAGACGATCCTCGGTGCCACCGAGGAATCTCCAAAGAAGCATTGCTACTCATCCAGCGCTTCAGGGAAGGAGAGCTCTTGTCGGCTCGATTCCTGTTCCACTACCATTGTTTCGTGTTTTAGGGCTTTAGGGTTTAGGGTTTATGGGGCTGATAGTGTTTATAGGTTTTTAGGGTTTCAGGGTTTAGGGTTTGTGAGGGATTTGCACTTCCTTCGCCAACTTGTAGCTCAGAGAGCCATAAGCGAGTAGTCCTAGCCTCCCTGGCTTCCCAAAACGGGGCCAGTCTTCGACTCGATGGCGAGCATATCGCCTGTGTCGAAACACCTCTTGTAGGATCCCTCTGGAACCATAGTTGCGACCTTTCCTCACATGCATAGCCATGCAAGCAGCCTTAGACATCTCGGACTGGCCCAAGTACCCAGGACTATGCTATCGAGTAGGAACTTGTCTATGACCCCATGTTTGCAAGGTGGGCGCCTCTTGCTGCTATACGGTTCGACTAAGAGTTTGAAGGAATTGGGCGGGTTTAGGCTCTTGGACTTCAGGGTGGCAAGGTTCTCAGGCTGAATGCTCTAGGGTGCAGCGAAGGACACTCCCAAGAATGAAGCAATTGAGCAGCAAGCTGTTCTCAATCTGCCTGTTTAAAAACGCAATCAGTGTAGGGCTAGCAAGGACAGTAGCAAAAGCAGTCGAAAATGGTAAAAACACTGGCAACAATGGTCTCTCATGATACCAGTGGGAACAAGGATGGCGAACATACTAAATCTACATGTTTGAACTTAAACAAGCTTCATTATGCCCTGGCTGCAATGTCTCTTTATTAGGTAGCGAGGTTTATGAATCAGGGGTCCGCAGTACGCTTTGGTGAACATCAACATCTAAACATTGAAAGCCCCGACGCCTACATTTTCATCGTAAGCCCGAAACTCTAAACCCTTAAACCCTAAACCCTAAACTCTAAATCCCAAAAACCTAAACCCTAAACTCTAAATTCTAAACCCAAAAACCTAAACCCTAAACCCTAAAACCCTAAACGCTAAACCCCCAAGTTCTAGACCCAAAAACCCAAAACCCTAAACCCGCAAGTTCTAGGCCCTAAAGGCTTAAGCCCTAGAGCCCTCAGACTCAATCCCCGCACAGCCCTGTGCAAACCCTATGAAGCTCTACGCCCTACCCCTAAACCCTAAACCCCCAATGCCCTAAACTCAAAGGCCCTGAACTCTCATCGAAACCCGAAGCCCTTTGCACCCTAAACCCTCATTAAACCCTAAACTCTAAACCCTTAAGCCCAAACCCCAAACCCTGAAACCTAAACCCTAAAACCTAAACCCTAGACCCCAAACCCTAAACACAAAAAACCCTTAAACCCCAAGCCCCCAAAACCTGACTGCCCCGGCCGTCGGCCGATGAACCGGGGCCATTCGGAGCGAGGAAGGAGCAGCCGATACCGCTCCAGCACTTCGCCCTTTGCACTTTAGGGCGTAGGGCGTGGGGTGTACAGGGGTTAGGGCTTTAGGCTTTGGGGTTTGGGGCTTTACGGTTTAGGATATAGAGTTTCAGGTTTAAGGTTGGAGGGTTTTTAGGGTTTGGGGTTCGGGAATTTAGAGGTGGCAGAGCTTCCGGGTTTTCGGGTTTGAGAGTCAGGAGTTGGACGTAGGGCCTTGCGATTTAGGGCTTTCGAGCGTAAGATTTGGGATCTAGGGTATGCAGGGTTTAGGATTTTGGCGGTTTTCGGTCTTTGTCTTGCGGTGCTGGGGTTTAGGGGCTCCGGGGCACGGGGTCCAAGAGTGTCTGCGCTTGATCACCTGAGATCTTTTTAATAAGCAACGACAAGCATCAAGAAAAACACAACTTGTCACACGAGCAAGCATAATAGCAAGCAGGCTTTTGTCACTGTCAGGGCATGACAGTATAAGGCACAGTCCTGTGGACTGCACCCTTGTGGAGATGTGCGAATGGACCAAGTTGGCGCTGAAAACTGCAGCAAGGATTCGGAAAGTGCATGAAACTATCCAGTCGGTTGATTGTAGAACGCGCTGTCGGGCTGCGAGAATGCAACTTTTGAGCAGGACACTTTGGGCTCGTAGGGGCTCGTAGGCGGCTGTACGGTGAAGCTTTAGGGCGCAAACGAGCAACCAGCGTCTCAGCTTTAAGCCCTAAGTCTTGAACCCTAAGACTATAAATCCTAAAATCCCAAGCCCTAAACAGTAAATTGCATCTTCATAGTAGCAAGTCTAAGGAAACCTCAGACTTTCGCGGTTCCCAACATATTGGTCAGACGACCGAACAACCGCAGGAAGCATTCACCCGTCGCTTTAGCTCAAAAATCGTTTTCCGATGCGGCCCTGACCAGCCCCTGGCAATGGTGATGGTAGTTGGCAGGTGCAGTGCTAGCTGGTAGTGATAGTGCTGGTGACAGTGGCAGTCGTAATGTAGCGGTAGCGCTACTGGCAGCAGTAGAAGCAGCATCATCATGGTGATCACGAGTATCGCCAATAGCCATAGCCTGCTTAGTACAAAGCCATAGAACGACACCAAACAACACAACAGGCTACGTTTGAAAGCATACCAGCGACGGCAAACAATAAACCTATAGCACTATGACCATGGGATGATGCAAAGCTAAAGTAATACACTTCAAAAACAGCACATCTCACTAATAGTATATTAGTATAACTTGGTATAGCCACACCTGCACGCCAAAAGTCAAGCGAGCAACACGACAGCAAGATTTCGCAATGGAACATGGAGATTGAGCAAGCAGATGAGTGAACATGCCTAAACCGGTAAATCGGAAACGGCACTTCCCGGAGTCTGGGCGTCCCAGCATGGGGCAAGCGCATGGGGAAGCCGGACTGCCGGATTCGGACAGCTTCGAAGATACCGCTGTAAAGCATCTGCTCGTATGTGAACCTCAGACTTGAATCAAGGGATCTTTCTGGGTTTCGGGTTTAGGGTTTCGAGTTTAGAGTGCATGGGTTACTTTGGCATATAAGGGGCTTCTACGGGTGCTATACGCTTCTATAGTGGTTCTAATTCTTCTAATTACTGAGATTGTATCAAGGGTGCCATATGTTTCTGCTAGCGGATTCTATGGGGGGAGTGTAAGGATTCTGTAGAGTCATCTGCGCCAAGATCTGCGGCCCAGTGTCCCAAACACTTTGCCTAAATTGCCTGAAACCCCGAACACCTGGTTCAGGGCTTAGGGCTTGTAGGGTCTAGGACCATAAACCCGAAGCCCTGCAGCTCGACGCTCTAAGCCCCTTTCGCCCTCGAACTGAAAGCCTGATGGTGCAGCTACGTCGCTTCGAATTGAAGTTGTCGGGCACCTGTCAAGCGCAAGCGCCGGCAGAGTCGCTCTCCACGGGCCTTTTGTCTCTAGTTTATGTTTAGGGTTTAGGGTTAGGGTTTAGGGTTTAGGCTTGAAAGCTCATTGTAGATTGTAGGCTAAGCTTTCTGCGAAGAGGCTAATGGGGGGACGGAGGCAGCTAGCTATGTTGAGTTTTTGGAACCGTGCACTGGGGAAGCACATCCATTTTTCATGGCACCAAGCATGAGAAGATACCCTCAACACCAAACCATCTCAGGCCAAATCCCCGATCTATGGCCCTCTAAAGTTACTGGGTGGATAGCCCCGGCCACTCCAAACGGCCTTCCCAACACAAGAGCTCGCGGAGGCAGCTGGTGGTAAGCCCCTAAACCCTAAACCCCAAAACCCTATGATTGAAGGCTGGTTCGATGCCTGCCTTTTCGGCATTCGGCTTCAGACATCTGATGAAATGCGGCTCCGCCGAGCTGACCTCAGTGGAACTACTCTTGTCAACACTGGACACATGATACAGACTGCAGACCATGGGCGCAGCATATCAACGCACTATGTAGCACACTATAAAAGAGTGTGTTCAATGCTCTCTATCATCATCTCTTGGAGTCTCTGCCCGTACCTGCTCACAGCTGCACGAGTGCCGTTTCATTCCCAGTGGGTGTAGTTTTTGGTAGCGGCGACATCTTCGAAATGCAATCCCCCAGAGTTGCATTCTGACTTTAGCGCCGGCGATGACGATGACCAGCAGTGACTAGTAGTAACAGTCCACCAACACTAAAACTGCCAGACCATTCTTGGAGACAAGCTGGGTCCAGGGCAGTTTGCATCAAATCCGCGAGGGACTGTCGGAAACCAGAGCTCACAGTCTTCGGCTTCGCCTTCGCACCAGAGCGAAGAGCAAAGTATGAAAATGTTCTGCTGTGACAGCAACAATAACCCCTAATCTGATGATGTAGTATTCTC
Source organism: Symbiodinium necroappetens (assembly GCA_905231915.1). Taxonomy (NCBI): domain Eukaryota; class Dinophyceae; order Suessiales; family Symbiodiniaceae; genus Symbiodinium; species Symbiodinium necroappetens. The sequence continues at coordinate 1,857 of CAJNJA010016284.1, read as the reverse complement.
ACGGATCAGAAATTCATCCCCGAAGTGTCGGGTGCCTACAACTGGTCACTAACCTGTATCGGAATCTCTCTCTCTCTCTCTCTCTCTCTCTCTACAGGGACTGGGGGACTGGAGGAAACAGCGGTCCAGCTGAATCCTCCGCGCGCGAGCGCGCACCCGCGGTCCGCAGGGTGTCTGACTCTCCCCCGGTGGATATGTCCACAGGGGGCTCGGCTATACATGGAGTACGAAAAAGTCCCCCGAGGTTCGTTCCCAGGCAAAGGGCGCACTACTAGCAAACAGCCACTAAGTAAGGTCCTGGCCGAAGCTCCTTCAAAAGCTGGAAAACCAGCTAAAAGAAGCTTGCATCCCCCTGCCTGTATCCCCTCCAGGTTGCATAGCAGGGCAGAAGGAAAAACATGCATTGTTCCCCCATTGGGTTTCCGTTGTATGTACGTAGTCGAATTGCGCCTTCTTGTCCCCCGAATTGGAAGATCACTGAAATTACCTGGTTGGTGCGTTGAAAAGAGCCTAGGATTAGGAAGCCAAGACGGGCTTCGAGGAATGAGTTTACCCGAGAAGGACTAGGACAGGGTTTGCATGCCCTTAGCCCGTTTAAAGAGTTCGCACCACAGGCTCAGCGAAACACTGTTGAACTGTCTCGAAAAACAAGGTACATTGTCCCCTATTGCAGGCATGGGTTTTCCGAGGGTCCGCACTCAGTGAAGCAACAAAGGGAAACAAAGAAACGTGCAATAACGAGTATGTGCGGATCCCCCGGTTTGCATAGAGCTACCTTGGGCACAGACGAAAGTTCATGTGGGCTTGAAACCAACACAAGTGGCACAAACACATCCCCCACATGGAACGCACTCGCTCTCCCCTTCGAATTTTCACGCGTCTCACACACTGCTGGACGTTCTTCACTGCATGCTGGCCCTCCGCATATGTCGTTGTACCTGTTGCACCGCCTCCCACATAGGCCCGGGCTGCAAGGTAACTTTGCCTCCCCCTCGTCGTCGCGGGCTGCGGCTTGGCGTACGGGGTCTTTGTGCTCCCCCACTGGAGCTAGCTCTGTCTGAAGGTCGCCCTCGTTCTCCCCAAGGCCAGTTTGCATGGAGGGGTGTCACAGGTGGCGACATGCCATCACTGTCACTTTCCCCCCCAGCAGCTTCGGCGTGTGGTGCGGGTTGAGGTTCGGTGTCATCGCCCTCACTCCCCCAGTCCACTTCCTCATGGATCAGAGGTTCTGCTGTGGCATCGTCTTGTTGTGGCTTTTCCTCCACCATCTCCCCCGCATTGGGAGCATTGAGCTGGTTCTTCTTGGCTTTTTTGTCCTTCTTGTCCTTCTTTTCTTTTTTCTCCCCCTTCTTTTTCTTCGCGTCCTTCTTGGTCTTGTCCTTCCGGTGGCGCAGCTCGGCAGTCTGGGTGGAAGTCGCTCCCCCATGCCGCTGCTTATCCACCGGCTGTTTGTAGACTTTCTTCCCCTCAGCCAGTAGACGTCGGACTTCCCCCGGGAACCTGCCAATATATATTCGGAGTTCCTCCTCAACTGCTGGGTTGTGTGTGGCTACCAGCTTCACAAGTTCATCCGCTTGGTTCCCCGTCTGTCTTCTCTCATTGTGCCTCTGCACGTATCGCTGGAAGTCCTCGCTGTCCTCTGCAGAAAGCACGTCCCCCGTGCTAGTCTCCACATGGCGTTGGCGTCGGCTATCCCATCTGTAGCTCTTGCCAATCCATTTGTCAAGTGGGCTCGGGTCGTAGAGAAGTGCCATCCCCTCCTTTGTCTCAAACCTGACATATTCTGAAAGGGGGCGGGATGCATCACGGCTGGCCTTGCTCTCCCCCTCGACGTTTCCACAGTCTGAGGCTCGAGCC
>CAJNJA010016283.1:0-11417 GCA_905231915.1 Symbiodinium necroappetens | reverse complement strand
CCTAAAGCCCTAAACCCTAAACCCTAAAACCCTAAAACCCTAAACCCCAAAACCCTAAAACCCTAAAGCCCCAAAACCCTAAAGCCCTAAATCCCTAAAACCCTAAACCCTAAAGCCCTAAATCCCTAAACCTTAAACCTAAAGCCCTAAACCCTAAACCCATATAAATCCTGAAACCCTAAACCCTAAACCCCTAAACCCTAAACCATACAACCCTAAAGCCTAAACCCCTAAACCCTACAACCCTAAACCCCAAACCGAAACTGCTGCGTCCTCCGACCACCTCTGGGTCGTCATCGAAAACTGCGGCGCAGGTGCTGTGACCGACCTCCACTGGGGCTTTCCCTAAGGGTCTCTGTACCCAAATCGTATGGTTTAGGGTGTATGGTTTAGGGCTTAGGGTTTTTTTAGGGAGGCCTTTCACGCTGCAGCTTAGTCTGCGCGCTTTGGCGCCAACTCAGAAGGCTTCTGCAATGCCCGCTTCACGAGTATATATCTCCAGTGAGGGTTTTTGGGGGCGGCGTGGCTAAGAAGACCAGGAAAGTGGGTGCGGGTAACGTGATCTATCCAGCACGGGAAGGGCATACCCCGTCTGCGACTCTGATACACAATCCAACACAATCCTATCCTCAAAGGCGGCAGCAAACACAACATTATGGAGGGGGCTTTCTGGGGCGGTGTGGTAAACCTCTTGCAACATCTTAAACTGGGCTTCGGCAATTAGGTCCGAGGGGAGTTTGGGAAACCTGGCTTTTCTATAGACCTCCTGGTTAGTTACGTGAGAATAGAATGAAACCTTGATACCTACGATTCGTCTCAGGAACCTTATGTAGTGCGCGTCTAGGCGGTGTAGTTGTTTTTCCGTGACTGTAAGGGCCTCTAGTCCATAGGTCAGAACGGGTAGGAACGTGGCTTGAAGTGTTAATAGCTTTTGCTTCTGGGACATTGAGCTATTCCATGCCAGGCGGAGTTTTCTTTTTGTTTACGCTTGTTCAGACAACCCGTTAAAAAAAATAGAAGGCGGTGTCGAAGGGGTTTCTCCATCTAACCATGGAACCTAAGTACTTAGCCTGCGGTGTGGTCGGAACTGGGGAGCCGTCTTGGAAAGTGAGAGAGGTCGTATCCCCTTCTGCTTGAACTAGCACTTCTGTCTTCTGTTGGTTAAGGCACATGCCGTATTCCAGAGCTATATCTTCGAGTGAGTGCAGGTATTTCTGGAGTTGCGGTATGGTGAGTGCCATAAGGAGGGTATCGTCCGCATATTCTAGGTCAAATGTGGGATAACTAACCGACCAGCTATTGGTGGGCCGTCCTTGCTGTCTCAGACTATCTTCGAGGTCCGTGAGGATAACGTTTAAGGTAAGTACAAACAAGCATGGGCTGAGGGGGCATCCTTGTCTGATTGAAACAGTTGCTCAAACCAGATTCTGATCTCACCGGTCAGTCGATCTTGCCCCGTAGGTCTTCAAGCTGGTGCAAAGTTCTGAACATCTGGTCTCCAGCCTCAAGGAGCTGACCAGAACCTTGAACTCGGCGCCCAGCTGCCAGTCCGGATCTTCGAGTTGGCCGCAGCAGATGCACCATTAGGTCTCGTAAAGCGGCGACCTCCGCCTCCAGCCGAGTGATGCGCTGCTCTTGCTGTTCTTGAGCCATTTCAATCACTTAAGGGTCCATGTGCCCAAATAGTATATACTTTGGTCTTAAAAGTAGTCCCTATATAGGTACTTTGGGGGCCAAATACCCTAAACCCTAAACCCTCGAAAACTCTAAACCGTAAACTCTAAACCCTATAGGCCCTGCATCATAACCCTAGAAACGCCTACACCGTAAACTCTACATACTGAAGGACCCAAGAACAAGGTCCCTCTAAGCAGAGGAAATCTTCAGCCCCATTGTCCTAAGCCTTACCGGCGGAAACGGTGTAGGGTGTAGGGGTTTAGGGTTTAGGGTGTAGGGTGTAGGGTTTAGGGTTTAGGGTGGAGGGCTTAGGGTTTAGGGTGTAGGGCTTAGGGTTTAGGGTTTCGGGTGTAGGGCTTAGGGTTTAGGGTGTAGGGTTTAGGGTGTACGGTTTAGGGGTTGGAGGTCCTTGGATCGCCAGCCACTCCGAAACACATCAACCTAACCGATCTGTTGATTCTTGATCAGGGGAACTCGAAACGGAAAGCCCAGAAACCAACAACCCCAACCTTAAACAGAAGCCCTGAATCCAAAAGCACTCGTGGACTCCTAAACGCCACACCTCACCCTTGAACACCCCCCGCCCATTTTGGAATACCGACTGCGAAGCCCAAGAACCAAAGAACGAAACACGTGCTTATTTAACCCTATGCTTACAGGGACCGTATAGTTAGGGCCCTAGGCCCTAGACCCCTTAAGCACCCAAGAATTAGGTCCCCGGAAGCATAGGAACCCTAAACCCCAAACCCTATACACTTAAAACCTATAAACCCTCAACCGAAAACCCTAAAGAGGTAGGGTCCTCAGCTCAAGGACCCGCAGCCCTAAACCCTAAACCTTAGCCCTAGTCTAATCAGCTTAACCTCTGAGGCCCACGGCTCTTCCCCAGCCTGAAATCCCAAGACGCACACATCAAAACACCGGGAAGATACAACAAAGATGTGTTTAGGTTGTAGAGTTTAGAGTTAGAACCCAAAGAGGAGCAAAGACTGAAACAACAAGACACGGACACTCTCCTAAACCCCAAACCCCTGAAGCCCGAAGCCTTGAACGCCTAGACCCTTGAAGAGGCCCTTAAAAAACTTAAAGAGCTCAACGCCTCGAAATGATTCTCTCCCACACCGTGGAAGCAGGCCTCGGTCGGGCTTCCCGGGTTTATCTATGGGACCTCTATAGGGGTTTAGGGTTCAGGGTTTACCCGTAGGCTCCTAAGTAGTTCCTTTTTATGGCTTACATTCCGAATCCTAGAAGGTAATCCCAGAAAGGAACTACTTAGGGGCCTATGGGTAAGGCTTAGGGTTTAGGGTCAAGCTTCCTTAAGGGATCTGTGGGATCTAGGGTCTCGGAAGCGTTAGCTTCCTTTCAGGGTTTAGGGTCCGAGGGTTTAGGTGTTTAGGGTTGAGGGTTTAGGGTTTAGGTGTTTAGGGTCGAGGGTTGAGGGTTGAGGGTTCAGGGTTTAGGGTTGAGGGTTGAGGGTTTAGGTGTTTAGGGTCGAGGGTTGAGGGTTTAGGGTTTAGGGTTGAGGGTTTAGGGTTTAGGTGTTTAGGGTCCGAGGGTTTAGGGTTTAGGTGTTGAGGGTTGAGGGTTTAGGGTTTAGGGTTTAGGTGTTTAGGGTTTAGGGTTTAGGGTTTCGGGAGCGCACGCTTCCTCAAGGGTTCTATCCCTATGGGTCCAGGTACGCAAATAGCAGGTACTTCGGCCCCAAAGTGCCTTAGAAATAGGGACTACTCTAAGGCCAAAGTGTAGTCCCTAAACCCTAAACCCTATCTGGGTCCATGCCCTAAACCCTAAACCCTAAACCCTGTCAATTTGGGTACATGGACCCCTTAGGGTATGGGATCTGTGTCGGGTGTGTAGGGGCCTGGGCTTCCGTCAGGGCTTCCACGGCATCTAGGGCCGAGGGGGCGCGGGCTTGGGCGCAGGCTTCTGAAAGTGTTCTACCCTAGACCCTAAACACTAAACCTATATAAGGTTCGGGGTTATGTGGGTTCCCCAAACCCCAAACCCTAAACCCCTAAGGTTCAGGAGGGTTTATTTGGATTTAGAGATTTTGGGGCCTCCAACCGAAGTCCTAAACCCTAAAGCCCTACTGCCTGGATACCTACTTGTCCGAGTAAATTTGGGGAACTCAAGGTCGACCCTTACGGCGCCTAAAGGTTACCTATATACTCTACTACTTGGGTTTAGGGTTTAGGGTTTAGGGTTCAGGGTTTAGGATATAGGGTTTAGGGTATAGGGTTTAGGGTTACTCCTACCTCAACCTACCAAAACCTACTCTTTGCTCTTTGTGAGTTCTTATTCCAAACCCTAATATGGAATTTGTAGGGACCCTACAAAAAAGCAGGTTTTGGTAGGTTAAGGTAGGGTTTAGGGCTTAGGGTTTAGGGTATATTGCAATACCATTTGGTTGGTACTACAGCTAGTTTTCTAGATAGGATCTCTGATTAAAAACATCAGGTACCCATGGACCAATACTACACTTCAGGGTCTGGGTAGGGTTTAGAGTTTAGGGTTTAGGGTACTACCCTCAGGGTCTAGGTAGGGTTCTGAACTTGACTCACCCCCTCGCCATCTCAGATCCAAAGACTTCCCAGGGATCCTTGGCGCCCCGACAGGTGCATCGCCGAGCATCTTTCCAGCATCCCGAGACAGAATCCGGGACTTCGGCAGAACCTCGGAGCGTGGGTTTCGGCATTCAGGAACTCCCCAGAGAGCCCAATAAAATACCCCCTTCATTAAGGAATAGACCTTAACCCGTAATATTATAGGGCCCCTATAATTTTAAGAATTTTATCTTAAACCATAATGTTAAGGCCCCTATAATTTAAGGGTTTTTTCCCTTAAGTCCCTTATAGAGACCCTTATAGATCCCTTTAAGGAACCCTATCATTTAAGGGTCTATTCCTTATTTTAGGGGTTTTGGGCTCTCAGGAAGTCAGTTCTATCTGCATGGTCTTTCCGGTCGGCTTTGGGGGGTGGGGCTCCCCTAAACCCTAAATACACCAATAAATAAACCCTAAACCCCTAAACCCCTAAATCCTAAACCCCTGAACCCTAAAATGAAGATATGGATGTTCCAACTTTCTGGCTTCTACTATAACCCTAAGGCTCTAAGGAACCTCCTAAACAGGGCCCGGTACCTCCTAGTTAGGACCCTGGGTTCTCAATCTTCTTTCAGTTTGAGGGCCCATGAGCCTTAGGGCACTATAAGTTCTAAGATGTACTGCTCCCGATTCAGGGATTGTGGAGGCTCCGAGTCTACCCGGTACTCACCGGCAGATCGTCTCTGACTTAGGGCTGAGAGATTCGGGAAGAGAAGCTTCTGGGGCAAACTTATGGGCCTAGGATCCAGGCTGTGTTAGGTATAGCCCTAACCCCGCTGTTTTCCTGCTTTTGGCACGACTTGCGCACCGTCTTTGCTGCTTCCTGCAGAGGCAGCGAACCGTGCTGGCCTCCAGCGGCACTGGGCTCATCGGATTAACCCGGAAACCTACGCCGTCTCACATTGGAGGAATAGGTTCGTTCCCAAGAAACCTAGGAAACGTCTGGCTACACTTTTTCGTGCTACTTAGACATTACGGAGGGATCCCGAAGAAAAACGCTCTAGGGTACTGCTGGCCGACCAACTTGAGGTCTCTCTGGTTTGGGGCTGCAGGTTCAGGATTGCAAGGGCAATCTGTGCAGCTTTTTTGCGAAGCGCTTTGCTGAGCTTTTAGGCCTAGGGCTTTGGGTTTAGAGTTTAGGCCGTCCTTTCTCTTGCGTGCAGCTATGATGGCCATTGTGATGATTGCTTGTGCCAAGCCTGGTTCTCTAAGCAGGACTCTACGAATATCCCCCCAAAGCCCTATTCTAGTCATTAAGGCCCCTATATTGCTCGTTTCCGGCTTTGTTTCAGGGCTTAACATTACGTGTTCACCGATTAGGGTGCATTGCGCATTAGGGCGCAGGAGACTTGTTGAAACCGTGCCAACCAGGCCCCGATTACATGGTTGCTTTATATGGCCGACATACAATCTAGGCAGCTCTAGCCCAAACAAAAGCTTGTCGCATGACGAAATGTGCTGACAACTACTTCAACATCACTTCGCAGACCCCTGATGAACAGACACCCGTCCTGCTGAAGGGCAGCAAAATCGAGGTCAGAACCCAACACCCCGTAGTGTAAACATGTAGAAGCAACAAAGCGAGCCCGACAGAATGTGCTAAGATCCCGAAAGAAAAGCCTATTTAAAACCCTTACACCAAACACCCCAACCCAACGGCCTGTCCACCAGTGCACACAGCAAGGACTCAGGGTTTAGCCCGTGCCCCTCTCACCCTTTAATTTCAAGTCTTAAACTAATAACTCAACTTTAAAAACCCTATAATTACCCTAGAGGCCCTAAACCCTAAACCCTAAACCTTGAATGCCAGATCCTAAACCCGAAACCATCCCAGACCTCAAATCCTGAAACGCATCATCCCGCGCCTGTGGCAGCTAATATAGGGGCCTTAATAATTAGAATAGGGTTTTGGGGTCCACTATACTATAAATATAAGAAGGAACGCCCAGAAAAATATTGGTAATTAACTATTTAGGCCCCTATATTAGTCAGTCTTCCCCTTGGGCCGAGAGCTCCTGGAGAGCCGCAGCAACAGCAGCCAGTGGGTGGCCTACAGGGTTTAGGGCTTTAGGGGTTTAGGGGTTTAGAGTTTAGGGCTTGAGGGTTTAGGGTTTTAGGGCTTGCGGGCTTTAGGGTTTAGGGGTTTAGGGCTTAGGGGTTTACCCTTAGCATCAACATAGCCCTAAAGCCGTATATGATAGGGTCTTTGGGCCCAAAAACCTTAAAATCTGAGTCCTTCGAGGCTACAGGGTTAGGGTTTAGGATTTAGGGTTCAGCGTCTAGGGTTTAGAGTTTAGGGTTGCCCTGAATTGATGAGTGCACCGTGGCATCACATCTGTAGAGTTCAGGGTTTACCCATAGGCTCCTAAGTAGTTCCTTTTTAGGGTCTATATTCAGAATCCTATAAGGTAATCCCAAAAAGGAACTACTTAGGGGCCTATGGGTAGCGTGTAGGGTGGAGGGTTTAGGGTGGCCTACAGTCGCTGCAGGTCCGGAGTAGCTTCCGATCAGGTTTGCAGGGGTGTCTTAATCCTTAAACCTAATCCTCAGGGTTCATGTGCCCAAATTGTATGTGTGTGTGTGTATGTATGTATGTATGTATGTATGTATGTATGTATGTATGTATATATATATACACATACAGTTTGGCCTTAAAGTAGTCCCTATTTGGGCACTTTGGGGCCGAAGTGCCTACTATTTGGGTACAAGGACCCATAGGGTAACCCCCTAAACCCTGAACCTTGACCCCAGTGCAGTTATCGACGGACGAGAGAGATGGCGATGGGATGTCAAAGAGAGTTTGGAAAGAAAGAGGATCGCCCGAGAAAGCTTAACTAAGTAAACCGACCACCCAAACACAAAGCAAGACCCACACAGCCCAAGTTCTCTATTCCAAGGGCCCTGAAATCAACGATCCCACCATCTCCGGGCGATTCTACTCCTTGAGTTAAGGATGCTACGTGCCACTTCGGGTCTCTTTTGGGGTCCATAAGTTTCTGAGCCACTGAGATTCTCCATGTACGCCACACTGGTGTTGGGGGCTTAGGATGATCAATACGCAAGAAACCACTAAAACGAGAAGAAAAGCTCTACGACCCTATGCGAACCTGTAATAAGCAAAAGACTGATGAAACCTTCTTGAACCCTAGACCCGAAACGACGGCTGATGATCCAAATCCTGCATTACCCATAAGAAGGAACATACCATAATTCCCTTAGTTTGGGGTCCTTAAGGTAATGCAGAATTCATATCATCAACAGTAATAATACAGTATTGACCCTTTATGGCCCCTGGATCGGACTTCGATTCGGGCTCCCTGCAAGCCGTAGAGTTTCTGACCCAAGGGGCTACAGGCACTACACTGGGCTCTTGCTACTAGTAAGCAGTTTGCTTTGCGTAACTGTAATAGGGACCTGTAGCAGGTAACATGGGTCCGTTGCTGTGGGTAACTCATAAACTAAACCCTAGACCCCAAACCCAAACCCCAAGTCCTGATATGGCTTCCTTATTGTGTATACTTGATATTTCAAGTTCATTAGGGCTTAGGGTTTAGGGTATGAGAAGAACCCCGGAATACGCCGACCTGGAGAAGGACGCTGCCGAGGCGCGTGGGCAAACCTTCCAGCCCAGGTACCCAAATTGTAGGCTTTCAGAGTTTAGGGCTGAGGGTGTACATCGGGCCCTAAACCTATATCGGGCCCTAAACCTAAGCCCTAAACCCCCCCCAAACCCTAAACCCTAAGCCCTAAGCCCTCATAGCAGGCTTTCAAGATTCAGGGCTTAGGGTTTAGGGCTTCTAAGGTTTAGGATCTAGCGAAGATTCGGGTTGATTGTCTAGGGTTTCGGTACTCAAAACTGCTCAGATGTGACGAAGGGGCGGGGAGATCGATCCCCATAACATAGTATCATAGGGGCGTTAATAATTAGACTAGGGCTTTGGGGTATCTTATACTGTATAACTATAGTAAGGAGCCCCCAAAATGGTGTAGGTAATTAGTAGGGCCCCTATATTAAACCCCTAAACCCTACGACCTCTGATCTTATCCTGGGAAGGTCTTTTCCAAAGAGGGCTCTCTTTGGCATTGATTAAAGGAAACTACAGGTGGGGAGTTTTGGGTATGTTATAAGGCTTCTATAACGGTAACTAGCCACCTGAAAATGTCCTAGAATTGAGGGCCTTTGGGCCTCGGGTCCCTGGCTTTTGGTTGGGCCTTAAAGGATGCTTTCAAGGATCTAAAACCTGCTTAGGTCAGAGAGCTTAATAACTAAAGGCCAAACCCTAAACTCGCTAAACCCTGAACCCTAAACCCCTAAACCCAACTCCATGTCTAACCAGTTCAAGTGGCCTGCGGTGGTCCACCGCCTTCCATCTGGCCCCCGCACCTGCGATGAAGCGAACGCTCGGGTTCAATGCTTTGTGGCGTGTTTACGGCGTAGGATTTAGGGTTTAGGGTTTGGGGTCTTGTCGTATTTTGTAGTAGAAGTTAGGCTAACCATGATGATGGCCCTCAACCTCCGAACCCCAACGTTTGCAGGAAAAACATATTCAGATGTTGCCTTGTAGCACATGAACACCAGGTTCCCCAGCAGCCCACGATTCTCAAGGGTACTGCACCCATTTTCATAGCACTTGGTTTTCATAAACCCTTAGCCCTAAACCCAACAAACAAAAGGAAAATAAGGGCACCAGACTGGGGAACCTAGAGTATGTAGAGGAACCCCTCAGTTGTCAGGGCTTGCGATTTGCAAGCGTTTAGGGTTTAGGGGTTTAGGGCTTAGGGAAAGTGCGACCAGAAGCCTCTGAAATACTACTGTACCAGTAGGGATCCTAGTCACACAAGGAGCGAACATGACACATGAGGACCCTGGTAGCAAGGACCCTTCAAACATGGTACCCCTGACTTTAACGGTCCGACGAACACAGAAACCTCATGACAGGTCATGCACAGCTGCCATACCAGCAGCATATACCTAGACCCTCCATCTACGCTCTAAAGACCCTAAATACCCTTCATTTGGGACACTGTACCCCTATTTGAGGGTACTTGGAGGGTCCTGATAAAATTCCGCTGAACTCAAGGCACGGGGCTTCGGCTTTGCAACAGTCGGCCCGGGTCTTCCAGAGTTGTAATTCACTTTACCCCGCAACAGGGCCCAAGAAACACTTCTGTTTAGGGTTTATAATAGAGTTTAGGGTTTAGGTCTCCTAAGCCTGAAACCCTAAACCCGGCCTAAGTATCCTCTTTCAGGGGCCATACCGCTTGCTGTAGGCTTCATGGTTTTGGACAAGATGCCCTATGGAGAGCAGGGAGGGTACCACAAACCCTGAAAGGGTCAGCCCGTTGGCTTTCGCAACCCTAAACCCTGAACCTTAAATCCTAAACCCTAAACCCCTAAACCCCTGAGGCCCTAAACCCTAAAGCCCTAAGGCCCTAAATCCTAAAGCCCTAAGGCCCTGAACCCTAATTTAGACCCTACACCCTCAACCCTTTGGTCCTAGGATGCTTTAGGATGTCTTCGCTAGTCTGGCAACCCTGACAGCATGAGCCGCCTCCCCGTGCTCCGTCAAGAGAAACGGAATTTCAACCTTTGAGAAGGGAAGGCCGTTTAGGGTCTAGGGTTTAGGGTTTGAGGGTTTTAGGGTTTAGGGTTTTGGGCTAGTTGTTTTGTTTGTTTTTTTAAGGTTAACACAGGGCCCTTTATAACTCGAGAAGGGTCTTGGGGTAGATTATTTCGACTACGGATACAAAAAAGAAAAGTAAGGAATAGAATCGGTAACTACTCATAGGCCCCTAAGTAGTTCCTCTTTGGGATTACCTTATAGGATTCTAAATATGAACCATAAAAGAAAAGAACTACTTAGGGGCCTATGGGTACTCAGGCTTCTATCGTTTCTGCCAGGATCCTAGTGCAACTGCAAGTAAATCTGCGGGGTCATATAAGGGAGGAACGTTTACTCAACTACTAAGGCTTACTAAGGCTTGCTTCCCACTGAAACGTTTTCTTCTAGACTTTTGTCAAGGTTCCCCAGTAGCCCCTTAATAATAAGGGTACGCTTTTTTTTCCTACTGTTTTGCTTTAATCAGGGAGCCCAAAAAGAAAAAGGGCAAAAGGGTACTAAACGCCACTATCGGAATATGTAGGGGCTTCTTGCTTTGGGAGAAGGGTGGGTGGGGGTGGGGGGCTTAACACTGAAGGTAAGATAGGGGCCATAATAATTAGAATTTGGTTTTTGTAGAAATAAAACTATAAGCAAATCACAACAAGGACCCCCCTCGAAAAATAGTCTTGGTAATTATTTAAGCCTCTACAGTATTCTTCGAATCGTTCTAAGAGACAGCCCGATGCTGTTGGGGTTGCAAACCGGTTTTTCGACAGAAAGGATCGGAGTCATCCCGCGTCGGTATCTGCGATTGGTGCCAGATTTGCCAGAGATCAGACTGATCCTCGTAGGTCTCACGCAGCTGGCCCTGCAATCTCCGCGATCGCTGAGCGAATGGTGTCCCGCTTTATGCCAGGTTCCATCCGGCTCGCTGCACTCGGTTGCTTGCAGGGCATGTTGATGGCGGGCATGCAGCTTAAAACCTTATCCCAGCTCCGGGCTTCGCTGGGTTCGAGCTGAGAAGCCATTCAAAACAACGGCCCAGAACGGCATGTTGTACGAATCGATCGCGCCGGCCAGCAGGATTCCCTGGATCACGAGCACCTGGCTTAGGCTGTGTGCTGCCAGCCTCTCTGAGTCTGCCGGCTGCTCCTGGCCATGTTATTAATATAAAAACGGATGTTGGGATACCCAACACTGCTATGGCGAAAATTCGCAGGCTTTGGGTGTTGCTGTCTTATTTTTCCTTTTGGGCTTGCCATCCCCCCCCCCCCCACACTGCATGCCTGGCGTGGGCTAAAGCGGGGTACCGCAAGTTATATATATATATATACAGGGCAGACCCGGGTCCAATCCTTTTAAACCCAGAAGCTCCTAAATCCTAAACCACCTTCCAGCACCCCCCCAAGTGCCCTCTAACAGAGAGACCGTATGGTCCTTAATAGTGGGTATTTGGGGTGTGATCGAGGGTAGTTGGGGGGTCTAGGTTCACCCTGAACCTTAAACCCTACCTGGAACATCTAACCGTATGTTT
>CAJNJA010016282.1:0-11417 GCA_905231915.1 Symbiodinium necroappetens | reverse complement strand
CAAAGCTCGCTGCTTGCTTGTGTTGGCCCTGAATCCTAAACCTGAAAGCCCTCAACCCTAAGACCTCAACCTTTGTATCGATAGTGTACATCTCGAGGCTGTTAGCCTATTGTGCTTATATCTTATGATTATTGTTACTACTTTTGGTCTTGTTAATAGTTATTGCTACTTTGCTCTTCTGATTATTATTACAATTATCGCTACTTTTGTGATTACTTTTATGACTATGACTGTTACTGGTCTAGCGCAGCCGCCTTTTGAGGTACAAGGCAGGCTTCGCTCCTGTAAGGGCTAAGGGTCGGGTCTCGGGGCTCCAGATGTACTTGGACCTGGACCCTAACCTTAAGGACGAAATGACCCTTAAAAGTTGGGGCCCTATACCCTAATACTATGAATCCCTATATGGTATATGAACCTTAAACCCTTTTAGGGTTCATATCGTCCTTCAGGAAGAAGCCTACACCTTTTTATTTTTTATTTAGGGGTTTAGGGTTTAGGGTTTAGGGTTTCAGGGTTTAGGGTTTAGAGTTTAGGGTTTCAGGGTTGCAGGGTTTAGGGTTTAGGGTTTAGGGTTCCATATGGTGAAGGGCTTAGGGTTTAGGGTTTAGGGATCCTTATTTGGAGTCGCTGTTAAAAGAGTAGGTTGTTTGGGGTTAATGTGGAGCTAAGGGTCCGAGCTTGAGGGTCTGGGGCATCACATCCAGTAAATGTGGCCATAAATAAGTTCTGACGGATGGGCTCAGAATTCTTACCGTCGTCGAAACAAGCGGTCATGATCATCGTAGTAGCCCGGAGTACACATAGCAGCGCTAAAGATGACAATCGAGATGGCAATCGTCACAGACTCAGTAGCCACAGCAATAATGAATATCTTGCTAACGCCGATGGCACTGATCTCAAACAGAAACAATCCAAAGACAAGTGGGCGGTAAGATCCATGTTGTGAACCCGGATCGTGGGACGATGACTTGAGCCCCAACCCCGAGAGACGATAGACCCCAAGACCCAAAAGACCATTCTCGCAGTTTCTAGCAGCCAGAACCCCCGAAGTCCCAAGCCTAAACCCCCAAACCCTGAACTTCTAACGCTCTAGACCCATGAACCCTCGCCCGCAAACCCTAAAACCTTAAACCCTCAAACCCTAAAACCCTCAACCCTGAAACCTTGAACCCTAAACCCTAAACCCTTAAACCCTCAAACCCTCAACCCTGAAACCTTGAACCCTAAACCCTTAACCCTGAAACCTTAAACCCTCAAACCCTCAACCCTGAAACCTTGAACCCTAAACCGTAAAATCTAAAACCTAAAACCTAAACCCTAAACCCTAAACCCTGAAACCTTGAACCCTAAACCTTAAAAAAAAAACCAAAAAAGGGCCTGGAAGAGCAGCTGCAGCCAGCAAGGATGTAGTTCGCTGCGCAGACCTCTGGGTAGTAGGGAGTTTGGGAGATTAGGTTTAGGGTTTAGGGTTTATAGGGTTTATAGGGTTTAGGGATTACCTGGACGTCAAGAGTATGTAGAACCATAGCCGTTTATAGGAGTTGGCATTCAGGTTTGAGGGTTTATGGGGCTCGGAGTTCGGGGATTGATTTCGGGTTTTGAGCATATGGGTTTAGGGCTTGCAGAGCTTATGTGGTTAAAGTATGGCTCAGGGTTTTGGGCTGTGGCGTCGGCAGTAGTGTGTGCATATATATATATATGTATGTATGTATGTATATATATATATATGTATACTTAAATGATCATGGGACGGAGTAACTAGGGCAACTGGCTTTCTCTTCGGGTCACAGTATTTCTAAGTACTGTACTTAGAAGCACATGTACGTATGGTACTTATAACCATACGTACTCAGTGGCATGATCCTCCAAGTAGGGTTGAGGGATGGTAAGGCTGTGTGCTTGAGGGCTCTTTCAGGACCAGCCCTTGGCGTCTTCGGGCTTTGTATTATGACTATGTAAGGTGCTCATGAAATAAGTACGTTCGTGGAACCTTGACGCGTAAAAACTTAAAAGGACAGCCATGGAATAGCTTTTTCGGCGAAACCCTGAGCCCTAAACCCTAAACCGAACCCGAAACCCCCAAAATCATCAAACCCGAAGCCCTTCGCCCTAAACCCTAAACCCTAAACTCTCGGTTGATGTCGGGGCTGGGCTCAAATATCAGAGCTGAGGGATTCGGATGATGGTCTTTTGTTGCGGGAGTTCTATGGTTTAGGGCTCTGTGCTTCGCGACTCTTCTTCAGGGAAGGGAGCAAAGTATAGATGAAGGGTCTAAACAAAACCCTCCCCGACCTCGGGATTAAACCAGATCGTGTATGGGTTGCAGAACTCCGAGTTGAGGTTGAGGGTTCACAGGGTTTAGGGGTTAAGGGTTTAGGGTGCAGGCTGCATTTCATCAGCTATCCAAGGCAGTGCGCAGAACATGCATTTCAAGAGTTGGACCTGAAGCTCCGACAAAGCCGCATCCCATAATTAAAACGGCACAGTTGGATACAGGTCTGGCAGCCTGCTCGGCTACGCCGGACCGCTCGGAAGAGAGCAGCGACACACTGTAATGTGGCGATGCCTTGGAGTTGGTCCAAAGCTGTAAAATGGCCGACGGGTGAAATGTAGGGACTTAGCCTGGGGATCAGAGCTGAGGCAAGCAGCATGCCAACACCAGCCCAAAAACCCGAAGCCTCCCGTGCCGATGCCGTTTAGGGCTCAGCAAGTCAGGGTTTAGGGGTTTTTTGCTTAGGGACGTCAGATTTGGGTTTTTGGCCCAGACCACCTTGGTGCATGATTGGACTTCCAATTCGGTGCTACTGGTGCTGGTGAGCATTTGCTAGAAGTCGTGAAGCCTCAAAGCCGAAGTTCCAGGAGCATTTCACTAACTAACC
This sequence comes from Symbiodinium necroappetens, assembly GCA_905231915.1. NCBI lineage: Eukaryota > Dinophyceae > Suessiales > Symbiodiniaceae > Symbiodinium > Symbiodinium necroappetens. The sequence goes on along the minus strand of CAJNJA010016282.1, from coordinate 8,538 downwards.
TCGTACCAGTAGAATTTACAAGTGTGCTTGCTTTTGGTTTCAACATTAGCTCTGTTCTGCATCCCATATCTTAGGCGGTAGAACCCCAAACCCTAGACCCAAGCTCTGTCGCTCCGGCCACGGTACGAGCTTCACGCACAGAGCATGGGCTTTTGCATCCCGTGTCTCGTCCTGCCAATGAATATCGAGGTTCAAAGTGTGCCGGAGCGCCCAAAACGGCTTAGTTAAGGACTGTCTTCACACAGGGCTAGTGAAGGGTGTGAAGGTTTGCATCTGTCCTTGATTAGGTCTTTGGCTTCATGAAGGTACCGTAGATTCCCCTAAACCCTAAGCCGCCTTAGATCATGAGAAGCAGCCTTTTTCGTGCGAAGGTGCATTCCTTAGTTGCGAGGTACTAGGCCTAGGCTCTCTGGACCCTGGGCCCCTCCTTGACAGGAGTAGAAGCACAGCAAGGGGTAGTAAGCATGATTCTGATATGAAGGGTGCTGAAATCTTAATATATGGGGGCCGCAATTCCTGGAGTACACAAAGTATAATGCAGAAGAGCCGCACTTGCTCAGGCTTCTGAAGAGGAAAGAGTATGGGTCCAAACGTGCTACTCACGATTGCTTTGTCCCCTGCGGCACAGCAACTTCTTCTCCAGAAGAAGCTCGGCCAATTGTCACAGGACACGTTGCTGGCTTTAGAGTTTAGAGGTCAGGGCTATTCAAGGCTGTTCTGGGTTCGCGAGGCATTGAGACTATGTGCTCACGTGTATCGATGCAGGTCGCTGAAAAGCCCGTCCTTGGACGGGGTTGCTACACAGGTGCCACCGCCAGCCACCTCTTCAATGTCGTGTTGGGATGTAGTGCAACCAAAACCCTCAAACGGAATTCCCTAGCCGATTCGTAGGAGTGGCGTGGGTTGATGCAAACCGCAAACCCATAAAGTCTTGAGGACCGGCATCCATGCCGGCTCTCGCTCACTGCCCTAACAAAGCCAAATGAAGCTAAGACCCCTGCCTTTAGACCCTAAACCCTAACCCTAAAACCCTGAACTCTAAACCCTTAAACCCCTAAACCCCTAATACCCTGAACCCTAAACTCTAAATCCCTAAACCCCTAAACCAAATCCGAATGGTTCGGGCCTGGTGTTTGGGCTCTACAGTTCCGGCAGACCCGAGGCCTGAAACCTGAAGCCCCTGAGCACCTGCTGTTTAAGGGTTAGGGTTTAGGGTTCAGGGTTAACCCTAACCCTCCAGGTACCTACTACGTAGTAACTATATAGGGCCCTAGGGGCTCTAGTACCCTATATAGTAGGTACCTGGGGGGTTGGGTTCAGGGTTTAGGGTTTAGGGTTCAGGGTTTAGGGTTTAGGGTTCAGGGTTTACGGTTTAGTTGAGGGCTCAATGTTTACGGTTTGCTAAAAAAAAGTTTACAGGTTAGGGTTCAGGGTTTAGGGGTTTAGTACCCCGAAGCCCGAGCGCTGAAGAGCCTTGCAGGAAATCCATCCTGGTCTGAAAGCTCTAAAGCAGCTTTCTGAAGCTCTATGAGCTTATGAGACCCTAAACCCTAAAACCCCTAAACCCCTCAACCCGTAAACCCTAAACCCCTAAACCCCTAAACCCCTAAACCCCTAAACCCCTATAAACCCTGAACCTTGGCCTGAAGCTTGGACAGCTAAACCTGTAAGCATACAATCCTTTAGTACCCTTTACAAACCGCCGTAGACTCCCAAAGCAAACAGCTGCACGAAAAAGCAGGAACAATACCGCAGCACCAATTGTCACAACATACACCCGAATAACCCCCGCCCCATGCCGCCGGCCTCTGTGACAAGTGCCCCTCGGCACTCGCCGTCCTCTTTGCGCGAGGCTTCCAGAAAGGATTCGCAGGCACGAAAAGCCCGAGCAAATTTCGATTACCTTAACCCTAAGCCGGTATAAGGCTTTCGTTATATTGAAATTTGAAGGGTACAGGGTTCGGTGTACCGGCGTGTGTGCAGTTTGTTCGTACTCGATGGTTTGCCCTACTCTGCGTGTTATGACGGCTGCCCTTGCAATCACTACCTGTGCGGCACTCACTTTTGCCATTTACTTCATTGACAAGCTTGTTCCTTACTATCATCATGGCTATTCCGAGCGGTCCTTCCCAGAGACTCCAAAACCCAAAATTAAGCAATAAAGCCCTTACATTATAGTAGGGACCCCCCGATATGATGTAAGGCACATTCCTCAAAGTCCCTCATAGACTTACAGGCACCCTTTGAGGTACGTTCCTTAACTATTTTTTTGGAGGCTCGGGGTTGCTGGTTGCCTGGACTTGAGGTTTAGGGTTTAGGGTTTTTAGGGGTTTAGGGGTTTAGGGGTTTAGGGGTTAGGGCTTAGGGTTGAGGGAGGCTTGAGGGTTTAGAGGTTAGCGTCATAGAGGTTTAGGGTTTAGGGGTTTTGGGATCGGAGGTTTAGGGGTTGGCAGATAGAAGCCTTGCAACCTTGATGCTGCTCGTTTATCCGAAACCTAACCCGCCCATAGGACCCAAGAGACTCCGCCCTCTCCTTGTGAAAGCACGTGCAGGAAGTAACCTGGGACACTGAGCGGGGATGGTTCCGTCTTTGTTCTGCAGATTTTGCTCGACTGCTTTGGAAACGAAGGTGTGTAAGGATTGAAATGTAGACCTTAGCTCAAGTGTTGGTGGGCTCGATTGTGCAGTTTCACAGACCCGGGAATGACACGCAGCTATTTCCCCGCAAAGGTGTTGCGCTTAATGTTGGTGTGCCTCTCTAATAAATAGGGTGATAATTAACATATTCCCTGGCCCAGACTTTCCGGGCGGAAGACTACTTTAGATTGCGGACCCAGATCAGCCCAGTTCCGGCCAAACAGCTGATGTTGGGACCCTGGTGATGTTAAAAAAAGGGGTGACAATTAAAGTATTCCGAGCCAGAAATCCCAAAAAAAAATAGAGCCTGACTCGAGGGAAAAATTACTATTTTAGAGAAAAGGAAAGAGAAGCCTAGACCGTCCTGGACTCTGGATTCCAGATACTGCAGCAGCTATTCTTGAGGCCTCTGCCTGATTAACATTCTATACGCGTAAAGCTTCAAGGCATGGTACCAATATCAAACAAGGGCATCACGAGCTTGCTCCGCTCCCTACGCCCTGCCTGAAAAAAACAACTTCTGGGCAAATATTAACTAGGGACTCTATAGAGTCGGCTCCGACAGTTGGAGACCCTATTCGGTCCCAGGTGCTGCATAACCTGCATTGCAGTGCACCGGCATGGACTCGACTCCTGGAAATCTGCGATTGCTAAAAACATGTGCTGTCAAGGCCGTTGGGGTTTAGGGTTTAGGGAAATGTGTTGTTGGGGTTTAGGGCAATACAAGCTTGTTCGGTGTACGCCGGATTCCAAGTTGTTGGCATTCACGATTCCCGATTCTCCATACGCCGAAGACTGCAGCCAGGAGATGCATTTGGGGGTTTCCGAAAATAGGGGACCCTAATATAGTACCCTAAATAGTAGGCTCCTTACTATAAGGACCCCATAATAAGGTAGGGGGGTCGAAATGATTTGTCATACCACCCTTGTAGTCCCTTCCTTCTGTGCGTATATGCAAGTGTGTGTATGTGTGTGCGTATATATATATATATAGAAAGAGAGAGAGAGAGAGAGAGAGAGAGAGAGATAGAGATAGAGAGAGAGAGAGAGACACATACACACACACACACACAGCAAAACCCTGTTCTAATTATGTAAGTCTAGGATCGCGACTAATCGGGAATAATGTGTTTCGGGTCAGAGCTTATAGGGTTTACTGTGTAGTATGGACGAAATACGGGACGTTACTTGTTAGAATAAGGATTTGGAGCATGTTACGTATACCCTAAAAGATAAATCATTGGGAGCCCTTAAGCATGTAATAGACTAGGGCACTGGCGTATACTTGAACTTTAGTATGCTTATAGGGCTTACGCGAAGATGCTACTACTGATTATTGCTGTATTCCGACCTCTTTTGATTTACTATGCCGCATGAACACCCAAAGCTTGCAGCCACAAGACTTCCATTGGCTAGCTGGGCCCTTTAACGCCTCTGGGAACTATTCTTAAGTTTGATTAAGATCCCCTTAGCCCAACTGGGGAAAGTAACAAATGTTTTCGTCATGCACAAACGGCCTGTGCCGACTTTGAACCAGTCTTCGGTAATGATGGCCTCCGGGCTGAAGGTATCCAGCTCCCTCAGGGACGAGTCTTCATCATGCAGATTAGGGCTTTAGGTGCCGGGCTTGGGGCATGCTTCCAGCTGTACTGTAGGGGCCTTAATAATTACCTATACTCTTTTAGGGGTTCTTTATCATAATTATCGTAGAATGGGCCCCAAAACCCTATTCTAATTGCTAATTATTAAGGCCCCTATATTAAACACCTAATTATTTAAGGCCCCTATATTAAACACCTAATTATTAAGGCCCCTATATTAAACACCTAAAGGCCGCAATTTAGTTACAAACCCTACAGCCTCAAAGCTCGAAGGAACCTCTGGCTGCTTCGTCGTGAACCCTCGGCTCGAGAGAAAAACCACCATGCAAGCGAACAAGGATATCAAACAGAGCCGATCTCTCAAGGTTTAGGGTTTAGGGTTTGGGGTTTAGGGTTTCGGGTTTAGGGGTTTAGGGTGTAGGGTGTAGGGTTTCTCAAGGTCACTGGAACGGGGTGAAGCTGGTCAATCGTGAGGATGGAGCGTGTGGGGTCTCGATGGCTTTGGGCTCATTGTCTGGTCACGGCGCAGGGTGGGTCAAGGCGCATGCGGGGCAGGGGGGTGAGGGTGAACTCACTATGCCCTCCTTGTCGCATGCACCGGCCCTAAACCGCAACGCCCCAATCTCTCAACCCCAAGCACAAGGGCCCAAAACCATAAGTTCGAAACCCTGAGCCGCAGTTCCGAAGCGCTCTGTTGGAGAAAACTTCGAATAGCAAAGATTGAACACTGGAAACTTGCACCCCCCAAGTCCTGAACCTGTCAGGCTGTCTATGTTCTTTTGGCCCGACACTCCAAGCCTGCGCCCCTCTTCTCCGTTCTACTCTGTGATTCCACCAAACCTAAGCTAACATAGCTTTAGGGCTTAGCCCAGAGTTTTCGTAAGGCTTCCAGCAAAACGAATTAAAAACCCTGTGTATCGACCAGAGTGTCTTGACTTGGGGTACAGACTCTGAAGGCTAGGGCTCCGGCTACCTAAGTAGTGAGTGACTGGTTACATAATCAATATAGAAGCGTAAATAACTGCCAATATTGTTCCATAGATTTCCTTACTTTAGGGTTCCTTATTACAACTACATTATAAAGGAGCCCAAAACCTTCTTATTCTAATTATTAAGGCCCCTACATTACTGGGGTTTAGGGTTTAGGTTCGCTCTGCAGCCAAGAATCCACTGCAAACCCATTCCAGGGCTACCCTCGCTACTGACGGCCTCAGTGCGAACTGTGTGAGGCCTGAAGCATGTCATCATGAAACCGACAGACACTTCAGACTCATGTATTTCCATGCTCTAGCACACGATCCAGAGCTGTTTTGGGTTATCAGGGCTTGTTACAAAAACAAGACAACCCAGACTGGGAGTGTGGGGTTTAGGCTTTGGGGGATGTCAAGCGCACCCACAAGCTTCTAAGTAGTTCCTTTTTGGGATTACCTTATAGGATTCTAAATATAAACCATAAAAAGGAACTACTTAGGGGCCTATGGGTAGGGTTCACGGAACTACCAACCTTCTCGCTACAAAAGAGCCCGGTCCAATCCCAGAAATGGAACCCTAAACCCTAAACCTGGGTTCTTGTTAGTGGATTTAGTTTAAATTACCATAATAGGGATCTATAGAAAACCCTAAACCCTAATATGGTTCCTTACTATGGTACCTTAAATGAAATCCCTTAACAAGAAACTCTCAAGCCTGGAGAGGTTTTTGGAGGGGTTTAGAGGGACATAATAGGGGACTTACTTCGGGTTTATAGGGTTTTAGAGGGTTTCGAGGGACGTAATAGGGGACTTAATTCGGGTCTATAGGGTTTAGGGGGTTTAGAGTTTATTAGGGATTTAGGGTTCAGGGTTTGGGGTTTAGAGTTTATAGTAAGGCTTAAGGATGTAGGGCCTCGGTCAAATATCAGAACAAAGTCGCTCTGATTCTATCGGATACAACAAACTAACCAGACAGCTGATTCTTGGGACGCCTTGCTCAAGTGGGTTACGGCTTCCGCGATGTTACGTAACGACCATGAGTGAGGACAAGCCGAGGCTACGCATCGGAATCTGGTGTTGCAGAAACGACCAGTAGATAGCTCGAAAAAAATCCTGCATTGGGTAGATGCTCCCACACGCAGAGCTAACACTCACCTCGAGAGTCATCCTAAACCTACGAGAGGGCCTACGAGAACCTCTGAGTGGCAACTCAACTCACAAACCCCAAATAGACTATACTGCTTTGATCATACAGATGGAGTCTTACTGCACGTTTCGACTCCTAGACAACCCCCAACACATGAAACTCCTACTATGAAAACATGCAGCCCAACATCCCTACATTCCTTCACCTTCTAGATCTCTTCTTGCTGCCGAGGTGCAACCTTGTTGCACTGGTACCTCGGGGTACTGTGTCGGGTAGCCGGCAAAGACCCTGAACTGCAGCTCAATAACCTTTCCTCGAATCGAAGCCCGCAGGTCCTTGAAGAATGAAGTTACAGCCACAGGTGTACATATGGTTCTTCAACAAAGGATGCCTCGCATATCAATAATCGGGGTCCTTCCCATACAGGGCCACAGTGATACAGAGATGCACACCTCCCACCGGTTGTCGAGGCTCCAGCTACATGAAAACATACATGCATACATACATACACACATACATACATACATGCATACATGCATGCATACATGCATACATGCATACACATATACATGCATACATGCATACATGCATGCATGCGTAAGTCAAGACGTACAAGTACACATAAACATGTGTGTACGTTATATCGACCAATGGACAGATGAATGGATAGATATCTACCATAGAAGCTGGTGCCCCAAAGTAGACCCTAGACCAGACCCTGGATTCCAAAGCAGCAAATTTAAATCCTCTTACCAAAATATCCCAGACCAAGGGGGGCCTGCTAACACGAAGCCCCAAAACACGAGTGGAGATGACATCATCTCAGCACCAGGCATGTCTTGAAGCTGCTCGGCGTCTCCGTCTGACATGATCTGACCTTGGGCTTTTTTTAGGGTGTAGGGTGTAGGGTTTAGGGTTTAGGGTTAGGGGTTTAGGGTTTAGGTTTGAGGGTTTAGGGGTGTAGGGTTTAGGGTCTTGGGTTTAGGGGTTTAGGGTTTAGGGTTTAGGGGTTTAGGGTTTAGTGACCCGAAAATTCATCTTAGGGGCTGACTACCCTCACCCAAAAAAAGTTAACCTTTCAATTATGGTAGGATTATGAAAGCCCAAAAAGGTTAAAGGTTACCTACTCAGCTACTAAGTCATCATGGAACTGCAGCCTCCCAACAACCAGAACAGCACTCGGTTGCTCCATGATGTCGTTTGGACTAGCCAATTTAAAGTCCATGATTTTTTCGTTTAAGGAAACCCGAGTTACAGAGAGTATATTAGTAAAATGTCTATTTGGAAGTAGTTCTCCCATGAGATTCCTTTGGACAAGCTATGGAATTGCCTCTCATAGATATCTATGCAAGAGCTGTTGAACTAGAAGTTGGCGGGTAAAGTCTCCTGCAGTCTCAACAGGACAAGGACTGCAAAGGATGACTGCAGCAGACGCCAGAAAGTTGGAACATCACTGTCTCTCTATCCACAAACCCTTAAGGTGCAGCATAGGGAATAAGGACTCTTTTCAATAATCATCCCTAAACCATGTTTCAATTTTCTGGGGTTCACTCTACGTTCAGCCTGGGTCACGGGAGGCAGAATCGAATCGGATCCTCATGCTGAGATTCGAGATTTTTCGAGTTCAGCTCGGAGAAGCTCGACCACTGCCAATGCCGCTTCCGCTGCGACTTTCACTGGCACTGGTACCACTGCTAATGCCAGCTCAAGCCTGTACGTCACATCCCCCCCGGCCCAACAGAACGGAAACAAAAAGCAGGCGCAGCTTTCGTCGTCGATGCGCAAAAACCCACACCAAACACACATTTCTAGCACTCGTGAAGCGTGTGGGAACAAGGTGCGCTCATTTGCCGACGGGCTTTGGGTTGGGGATTGAGGGTTACAAGGATGATTTTCAAGATGATTTCTTGGGTTGGGCATAGTAGAAATGGACATCACTAACTATATAGGGGCCAAAGCCCGCAACCCTTAAATGCCGAAATCCCAAACTCTACACCCCGATGTAAATAAGCCCTGAGGAGTAGACATTGCTGGCTGAACCTTGACGCTCCACCACATCCACCAGACTAGAACCCACTCTTGCAGCCGGAGCAGCTTGAACCGAGCTTGCCATTGTACATGCCTCGCTTTTGTGCGGATTTTGGGTTCAGGGCTTCGGTTTAGGGCCTATAAACCCTAAACC
>CAJNJA010016281.1:0-11417 GCA_905231915.1 Symbiodinium necroappetens | reverse complement strand
TAATAAGGAACCCCCACCAAAAAAAATAGTATGGGTAGTTATTTAGGCCCCTATAATTAGGGTCAGGGTCTAGAGTGAAAGAGGTTCAGGGTTTAAGAACTTTGGGCATAGATTTCAGGGTTTGGCGCTGACGATCTGTGTGAAAAACCCGGGTCGGCAGCGCCTGAACTTGTGTGGATGATGCTTGTGAGGCCTTGCTTGACAAAAACCTAAAACCCTACACCCTACCCTTTACAAGAACCCTAAACCCCAAACCCTGATCGTTCTTTGAGGCGACATCAGCTTCGGACGGTTGCTCCAAATCATCACGGCTCGCACCCCAGCAAGGGAGAAAGGTGCTCTGAGTCGAGGCTCTGAGGACTTCTTTCAACAGTTCCTCTCTTACGATCCTGCCTCTTGGAACATATCCTGTCCGCCCTCCCCCGAAAGCAACCGCCACGTTCAGCGTTGAGTGTCGGGGTTCAGGCAATCCTCGCCGGTCGGGTTCAGGAAAAGGGTCTCTTTTATCCCGCTGAATTGGAGGTGCAATTTCTGGTCAGGTGTGCTTAAAGGCTCACGTCGAGGTGCGGGTCAAAGCGACATTGCTACTGCTGCTGCTGCTGCGATTGCTGCTATCCTGGTGCTACTACTAAGTGGTTATTACTATACTTCTACAACTCACTATGCACTGCTAGCTACCCACTACCACTATAACCACGGCCACTACCATCGCCACGACTACAACATCGACGCTGGCGACGACGACGACGACGACGAACCCCGACGACCGACGGCGGCGACGAAGACGACGTCCGACGACGGCTGCCAACGGCGACGACCGACGACGACTGCTACTATCTGTAACGTAGCACTTCAGCTACTCCGCTTTCCAGGTCTGAAACTCCCGACCCGTTTCACCCCGAAAGTCTGACATGGACACGCTGGCCAGTGATGTAAGTAGCAGCCATAGTCGGGACTACTGGGTCCTCCTCAGACGAGACCTGAGCTGATAAAGCTGGGGGAACGCCGCTGAGATCTGCACGCACCAAGACAAGTACCTTGGCGTGCGCGACGGGTGCCTTGTACCGTATCACGAGTCGGCTTCGTGGCTCAAATTGTTCGAGTTCGGATGGACCTTTGCGCAGGGAGTCAAGTGAGAGGGAGGGCAAAAGGGAATACATACATACCTACACACCTACACACACATACATACATTCATATATTCATGTTGACGTTTGTTTACGTGTTTATATGTTTTGCTGCCTTTCTATATACTTCTATGCACACCTCCACCTCCACCATCTCTTACTAAGCCGATTAAAGGGTTCGGGGTTTCATTCCGGTCTGTGTGGGTGTATCTCTGGTGGTGCAAGTCTGGCCCTCAGCCAATAAAGCCAGGAGAGCTTGGTGAACTATGCCCGCTTCCCTTGAGTGGGTTCATGCGCGGTCTCACGGCCATTCGTGGCTCATGTAGCAAGGCGTCTTTGAACAAGAGGACGTGGGGCTTCAGATTTGTACACAGAGCCTGCGCAACTACGCATGGGCCTCCCAACTTGGATTTGTGGGACAGACGCAAGAATCAAGAACATGCGGAGCCGGCCCTCAGTGAAGGGTGAGAGTAGCTGAGTTGCTCTAGGTGGTTGGCTCCGAGTCGGCGTGTTTTACCCAAGCAGCCAGCCTTTCTGCAGCCATGTACTACAAAAAGCCCTCAAGTCCAAAACCCCAAAGCCCTAAACCAGAATGAAACCTTAAAGCCCTAAACCCCAAAACCTTAAGCCCTTGTGTGTTCTGTGTGATGAGGGACTGCGAACTCTCAAACCTCGTGCAAGAGCGCAAACCTACGTGTCAAAAGCGAACCTAAAACAGTTATTTTGTTATATAATGCAACGTAGTGGAATGTAACATAATATGTATGTGTATGTGTGTATATATATATATATGTAGATGTAATACAACATAACAGAATATCATACAATACAATGTGACACAATGTAGTTATGATGTCAGATAACATATTCGGTCTGCTTCCTTTGTGGCTTCAGCTGGCTAAGGAAGAGTTCGAGCGACTCCAGAATGCCGATGCAGGGAAGCCGACTGGTGTGAGGTTAGACGAGGATTCTCCCTCCGGTTTTCAGGATTCTGTAGGGTTGATCGCTTGGGGTTCCGTAGGAATGCGTAGGATGTGCAGTTTTGCGACCACTGTCGAGGGGGCCCCTGTGGGTTGCAGTTTGCCGATGGGGCCTGTTGCGGCCCAATCGGGCCTAACCGGGAGTCAGGCACAATGAACTTTACCTTTGAACCGTTGAGGCAGACTCAGGCAAGGAGCTGGCTTTCGCGATCTGTCGATAGCAGGACTACATCAAAAGCTGGGAGGAGCTCACGGAGTGCTTGCGAACCTGGCACAAGATAGTGATACATAGTGGGAACGCTGATCTTTGATGATGATGATGATGAGGATGATGATGATAGTGATCATGAAGGTGAAGATGATGATGGTGATGTTGATGATGATGACGATGATGATGATGATGATGGTGATGGTGATGGTGATCATGATGCTGATGGGAATGATCATGATGCGGATGATGGTGATGATGATGATGGTGCTGATGATGGTGATGGTGGTGATGGTGATGGTGAGGAGGAGGAGAAGGAGGAGGACGATGATGCTGATGATGGTGGTGGTGATTATCGCAAACTAGGTCCTAGGTTGCCGCTGAAGTACTTCTTCTGCTACATTGCTTTTGTCGCTAGCAGCTTGAAATAAGGTCTTTATGCAGCTCGCAGGGATCCTGATTTCCCTTTCGCGGTACAGAGTCAGGCAAAAGGTGTTCAGTTTCCTGTTTTCTCAACCCCTTCGCTCAGCAGCAAGGGGAACAGCAGCAGTCAGAAGACGCGTGCAGAGCCCGCGCAGCTATGGCAGCCGAGTGGCTAGAGCAGCACTGGAACATACCGGTGCAGCCAGTAACCGTAACAGAAGGCTGGCAGGACTGACCATAGGAAGGCAGAGAGTAATCACGGTTCCCGTGGAACGACCAGGGGGCACCTGCATACACACAGAACAATGTTGTTCGTACTTGAAGCCTTACACTTAAGGGAACACGCTACAACTAACGACTGAGAAAAGTAGCATGAACCAACAGCAGAGGGTAGGATGGAAAGACAACAACCTCGCCTCGCTGTGCCTAGTTAGGGCCTCGTTGTGCTTGCGAAGACGCTCAAACCACTAGATCCCAAGATGCCCCAAGGAAAGCTAAACCCAGCTAAATATCTTCCGAGGGCTCCTTGGTAAGAAAACCAAAATGTACCCCAAAACCCGAGTCTAATTCTTATAAGGCCGCCTACACCCTCAACCCTAAGACCCCCCAAAATCCAGTTCTTCCCACCCTAAACCCTAAACCCCTAAACCCCTAAAACCCTAAACCCCTAAACCCCTAAATTAAACCCAAGGACAGCTGATTGTCATGAGCCCCAAGTACGAGGTCGAGGTGTCCCAGGTGAAGCTTCAGTGCCGGGGCCGACTCCAGAAGGAGATGGCTTAGGGATCTTTACAGGTTTTAGGGATTTGGGGGTTTAGGGTTTAGGGTTTTTTAGGGATTTGTAGGGGTTTAGGGGTTTAGGTTTTTTAGGCATGTTTAGGGTTTAGGGGTTTCGGGTTTAGGGGTTTAGGGGTTTATGGGGGTTTATAGGGGTTTAGGGATGTTTAGGGTTTAGGGGTTTATAGGTTTACAGGGGTTTACGGGTTTAGGGATGTTTAGGGTTTAGGGGTTTGGGGGTTTAGGGGTTTGGGGTTTAGGGATGTTTATGGTTTAGGGGTTGGGGGGTTTAGGGGTTTAGGGATCTTTAGGGTGCTGTCTTGCGGAGTTTCCCGGCTGGTTGCGAGAGTCCTGGATGCAAAAAGGGATCTTTAGGGTTTAGGGTTTAGGGCACTGCAGCCCTTCCACAGAAGAAGGGGATAAGGGATTTTGGGCTTTTAGGTGTTGGGGCTTGGTGTCTTGGGGTTGAGGGTTTGTTGGGCTTTTGGGTGTTGCTGCTTAGTGTCTTGGGGTTGAGGGTTCAGGGTCGTTTGGCTTTGGGGTTTAGTGCCTTGGAGGTGAGGGCTCCGGGCCTGAACCCCAAAATTACTGGGTCCTTGTTAGAGAGATTTTATTCAAGTTGCCATAATGGGGATCTATCGTAAATAATGTGGTGTCTTTATTATGGTAACTTGAATAAACTCCCCTAACAAGAACCCAGATTAGGGTTCACCCCTAAACCCCCCAAACCCAAAACCCTAAACCCCTAAAGCCCTGAACCGTTGGCTCCAATGTTTGGGGGGTTGAGGGCTTTAGGGCTCCGTACTGACAGGGTTTCTGCCACGAGTGCAGCAGCTCTCAGAACTGAGTCGGTGCAAAACGGTTTAGGGGTTTAGGGTTTAGGGGTTTAGGGGTTTAGGGTTTTAGGGTTTAGGGGTTTAGGCTTTAGGGGTTTAGGGGTTTTGGGTTTTGGGTTTAGGGTTTATGGACTTCGGTGTTGAGATCTGTTGAGGGGAGAGGAAACTAGAGCTAGGAAGTCCATCATGATTGGAGTTGTCAGGCATGTGCAGGCATATATCGACTCACGAATCCCCCTCGTTCAAAAATTGGCCGGGACGCGGATGCCGAAGTCATCGTTCAGAAGTTGTTTGGGGGTGAAAAAGGTACAGTAGAGGCTCAGGAGCTTAGAGGGCAATTAGGAGATTGGTGCTTGTCTAGGAGCCTGTCCGGGAGTTATATGTTTTAACCTTTCCCGTGCCAGGAGCTGAGCGAAACAGTGTTCGGCCACTGCACCCTCTCGAAGCTTGGCCGTCCTTGAAAAGCGGCTTTCAACATTGGGAGTATGCTTCGTTTTCTTTTAGAAACCGAAATGTTCAAACAAAGACAAGGTTTGTTTAAAGGGCCCCCAAGATCCCAGGAAGCTCCTGGATGACGAAAGGCCCGGCCAGGGCACGACATTCACGTCTTAAGGCAGCGGAAGTTAGGAGAAGTATGCGCGGAACTTCCCAGGCAAATTGTTAAAATCCTAAGCCCCGTCCTATTACGATCGTTCCGGGGCGTAGACCCGGGGTTTGGACTTGGGGCGCAGGGGCTTCGCCCACATTGATCCCTCTGTGACCGAAAGGACCAGGTTGGGCGCTTCATCAGGTGCTCCAGAAGGTCTGTATAAGGTTGCCTTCAAGGTTTAGTGGGTCTCTGAGATTTATTAGGTTTCTCTCGCACAAACCATGACATAGATGTGTCAGCTGGACTCTCCAACAAGCCCCGAAGCCTTGTTTTGCCAGGCCAGCCTACCAGATGTGCCTTAAACGCCCTCAAAGTTGTTATAGAGCCCTTAAAGGCATCTCTGAAGGAACCCTTAGTCAAAATGACAGCAAGAAGCAGCGCCAGGCTTGCGGCAGACTTCGTGAAGTCAGGAGATCCGATGACCAGGTCCCCTTCTCTGAAAAGGGTTTCAATATCATATATATATATATATATATATATATTCATATCAATACTTAAACAATATATATATATGTATAAACCAGTCTAGCTTACTTGTACCAATATTATGTCCCCGTATTTTCAGAGTTTAGGGTTGTTTTGGTGGTTCCGCAAAAGGAGCAGACCCCTGGCGGTAAGGACTCCCTAGAGGGCCCCCTAAGGAGTTTGCGATGAACAAATCGAGCTTTCGAGCCTTGGGGGAGGCTCGTGCTTCTGTGCCCCATCCATTGGTTTTCAGCTTCGAGGTCAAGATATATATATATATATGTATATATATATATATACATATATAGTTTAGGGCTTGGAGGCCTACGCACTGCAGAAGGCCATCCTTTCAAACTTGAACCCTCTCCAAGATGGCAACAATGGCTTTTTTAAACCTACAGTGAGCGCTCCTCTGCATGTTACGAGCCTCGGTGCTTGGGCAGCGACTCCGCAAAGACTCCTGCTATTGGGGGCTACGGTACCAGATTCGCTGCAGGGTGCAATGCCTGAACTCTGACAGAGGTGGCGGGTTAGCAGGGTAGTTTAAAAATACAGTAGCTTGGGGGCGAGGAGCCCGGGTCGTATGACCCCCAAGCTCAAAAGATGGGAGATCTTGCCGGCAACCGAGGCCATGCATCTCTTTGCCACGACGCGGCCTCAGTCGAGAGCATCGCAGATCTCAGCTGTAGCGAAGGTTATCTCACATCGGCAGTTCTCTAAACTAGAGTCCCCTTTAGGGTCCTTTCTATCAAGTGTGCCGTACTATATTTTGGGGACCTACAAGGGACCCTAGTTCAGAGCACTACCCATATGAGCACATGAGCCTGAGTATGGGCGCCAGGCCTTTTCTCATCCGCAAGCGTACAGACCAAGCGAACTCGTGGCTGAAATTGGAATCCAGCAAGCCGTAGGATCATCAGCCAGTTGCTTCAGTTTTGACAACGGTTCCCAAGCATCGCCAAGAATCCAAATCACAAGCCCTGAGCCCTGAAACCCTAAACCCTGAGCCCTCAACCAGCAGAAGGAAAGGTGTTCCAAACCGAAGCATTCGACAAGGCCACCACTGGTCGCTCGTGAAGCAGTGGGAGACTGGGCCTTTCTCGAAAGCACTGCTTTGCTTTCGTATAGTACATGTTCTTAAGCAAACGACGCATCGCAAGCTTCAGCCGCTTCGCCCTAAGCCCGGAACTAAAGACGGAAGCCTAGGCCCGTAGCCGCCTTCGCCCCACACCCGAAGCCCGAATTCCCCAAGAAAAGCCCAGGAGAAGCAGTGGGACAGGGAATGGGGTGGAAGATGGCCAGGTCAAGGCCAGAGCTAGTGATTCTGTCTAAACTGTCCGCACAAGTATCGTAACTCATGTGTGTGTACTGCGTGCATACGTGTACTGATTTGTTTAACTGGACATACATGTAAATGCAAGCATATAGCCGGTGTTCGTGTGCACGTGCGTGTGTCTGTGCCTGTATCATGCATGCATTTTCTTTGGCGCGAAGTTGCAGCCAAGCAGAGGGCAGCTGTGCTTGTAAAAGGTAGATGCATGAAGCGACAACCGCTAACATTGACAATACAGTTATCGGCTTATAGCCTCATGGTGCAAGGCTCTGACTACAGCAAGACAAAACTATGCCCTTGTCCTTATCCCGAAACCCGATGAGCAGCGGCATCTATCATCCGAAACCAAGCTTGCACACGGAAAGAAGCAAAGTCTTCGTGATTCTGCCTCCTCAATGTGGCTCGGCATGCGTCAGCCAGAAAATAACCAGAAGGACTACCAACGATAAAACAACGCGCAAATCACTAAACCCCAGTCCCTTAAACACCCGTAACTTGTAATCATAAGGCACCGGCGCCCATGATACGTATATGTAATCACCGCAGGGTGAGTAAATCGAAGCCTCCCATCATGCGCCAGACAAGTCTGACTCTGGGTCCGCCCGCGATTCCGGCAAGGACGAGTGTAGGGCTTCATTTAGATTACATAAAATCTCTAAGCCCTAAACCCGAAAGCCTTGTCATCAGGGTTCGAAGTTGAGTTAGGGTTCCGAACTTCGGGTTCAATCTCTCGGGCTTCCAGTGCAGGATTGGGCTGTTCGGGTTTGATGTTTCATGTTGGATTCAGACGGTCTACTTCCATTCCCCCAAGAGCTTAGGGCTTAGGGCTGCCACAGGTCATCCGAATGGTTTGGCTTTCGTTTCGGTGCGGCATGACGAACAGGCATTGTAGCTACAGGTGCACTTGCCTTCGGAGAGTACTACGGGTAGCACGGTTCTAGCCGATGTTTTCGCCCTCCTACAACACTTTGGCTCTCACCTGATTGTTGCCTTCTTACCAACATGAGGATCACAGGTAGCCAGTTGCATTCAGCGTGCTCTTCCAAAGTCTCCGTCCGTCCGGGCCTGCAAGACAGACTCCGAACTGCAGCAGCAGCATTTGTTGCCAGTACTGTCAGTTCGTCTCGTTTAAGTCGCACCACTCCCAAATCACAATCCTAAACATGCCGGTTTGAAGTTGCAAGCTGCAGCGCACCTCAGATCCTTGAAGCCTTCGGGGATCCTAATTTGGATGCAGCAGAGAATGAGAAAACTCTTCGAATATCCTGATCGAGCTAGCGGCTAGCGACGGCTCATGATGGCGCCTGCAAGTTGGAAAGCTTATGCTCGACAGAGCATGTTCCCATTGAAAGGATTCATGGGGCGGCTACAAGTCGAAGGGCAAGGGCACCACGGCTTCAGCGTCATCAAAAATGCAATGTTCGGCAGGGTTCACTAACTAGCAGTGGCCGTGTCACTCAGCTCGAGTACCACTTGCTCGTCATGGAACTGGTTTGCTTGGGCACCACAACATCCAATCTCTGCACAATTCAGCTTCCCCCAACGTCTGCAGAAACATGCGCTGTGCGAATGCTGGATGTTGTTTGCTTTTTTGATTGTGGTTTCTCAGTGTCTCTGGGCCCGTGCCTCTCGAACTATGTCATGTCAGTGGCAGTGTCGCCTTGATCTATCTTCGCTTTGGAGTATCTGGGCTGAGGTGCGGGCAAGATCCTGGCAAAGGCATTGAACAAAGGGGACGGAAAGGGCAAGGATAAAGGTGCCGGGCTCAGGGAGCGGATCTCGCCTTTTAGCTTGCGATTGTAAGGCTTGTGTCTTGCGGAGAGGCAGGTGCTTAGCTGAGTTTGGCACTGCAAGTTGGCTTTCCTAGTGACCATCCCTTGGTGCTGTGTGAACCCTTAAACCCGTTTCTCTACATGCATAGAGTCTGTATCGAGGCTGGAAGTCTGGTGGATGGCATTCGGCATCGGCATCAGACACCGCATCTGTTGGAGGCGAAGTGGGCACGTCCCATCAGCTCTGGCAACAAAGCTAATTCCGGGATTAGAGTTGTTCTAGTTACTTATGGCATGGACACTACTTATGGCACGGACATGCTGACGCACGGCTGGGAGCAGTGAGGGAACCAGTGGCTGAGTCGGCGAGTGTGCAACGTAAGACGGACGCGCCGGTAAGTGGAGCCAAAATGCAGACATCACGACGAAGCGAAAGGGCTCCGCCCAAGAAACGGGTGTATTGGATGAGAGCAACTGAGCGGCCCGCGCTTTCGTGATCGTGCTGGACCGCTATATACAATACATATAGATAGATAGATAGATAGATAGATATAGACATATATATATATATACATACATACATATGCCCTCAGCCCCCCTCAGCCCCACATTCTGCAACTAGGCGCCAGCTCCAGATCTGACAGGTGATGCGGATGTTTGCATCGAGGCCGACATCACTCTGAAGTCCGGCTCCATTGCGAAACTGAAGGCCGGGCCGGCCCGGGCTTGAAGAGGCGATCAGGATCAGGTGAGGTCTTGTTTGGTGACCTGTGGTCTATAGACTCCTAGACAGAATGCATAGGTCCTATGAAAGCATTAATGAGTGCATTGAGTAATACTACAGCGTCAACAATCGTTGGCCGTTTTCGTTTGGAAGCCTCAGAACTCCCACAACAATAGCGTAAGTAGAGCATAAGATGCCCCCAAGTCCCGCTTGAATCATGTAGGTTCCTCGAGCGTTTCTGCTGCATCGAAACTGCAAAGGATTGCAAAACACACGGCAGTCGTTCTGCATCCCACTGGAGCGGGGGCAGCTGTGATGTTCAGTTCATCATCTTCATACCCGAGGTCTACAGACACCTAGTCACGGACACCTATCTATTGCTACTTCAGGGCTCCGGGCGAAACGCCTTCGACCGACCCCAAACCCTAAACTCTACGTATAAGCCCCACACTCAGGAAAGCCCGAAACCTTTGAGCAGGCAGAGGGATTTCGAACGATAACAACCCTTGAGCTCAAGCATTGTTGGGCCGTTTACATGCCAGGTCTACACAAACGAGAAGCCATCTGCGGCAGCAAAGAGGCGGGGAATATCAGAGTTTCGCTTCGAGGTCTGAGCCACAAGTATGAAAAAAAGCACGGGTGTGCTTCCTTCGATGAGCATGATGACGATTGCTACGGGTCCTTAGCACTCTTGTGTTGTTTCTTATGAAAATATAGTATCATCACATAGGGACAATACGTAGGCACTCGTACTATCCAGACCCCCTGAAGCCTACAAAGAATACGACTTGCCAGGTTCTTGGAGGTGGAGAGCTTGGACCCCTGGTATCAGACGCCTTTGTCGGCTTGGGTTCAAAAGGAGGCCCCCGTCTGACAAGATGATGCGGGCGGGGCTGAGGTGATCTTTTTTTCGACAAGCGTACATGCATTTCGGAGCCTGGGAGCTGGCTCCCTCCCTGCGACTCCTTGCAATTCTAGTGTTCTGGATCTCCGGCATGTCTTGCTCTCAAGTGAGTGACATTGAGCGACCGAATCAGGAGTGTACATGGAGCTCAGTTTGATTCGACGGCAAGTACACGCAGAGTACGATGTCTCGCGGTCTGTACAAGTTCTACAATCGCCTCTGAGTAAAACACAGCGTCGAAGCCATCCCCACTATGCAGGCAGCCCAGAAGGAGGGCACTTTCGTGTGGCTCGGCAGAGACAAACAGTCAAAGATACGTGGGCACTGCGGAACATGATGTCCTGCCAGGCTTCTGCCATTCGTGAAGATTTGCGTTGCAGGGTTTCAGCAGGCACAGAACCCATGCTGGTCTGCTGTTTGGCACGAAGCCCTTCTTAGGATGGCCTCCGCAGGTGCCTGTTTCTCAACATCGCACAGCCTGCAGCCATGCATGAAGCTACTCGTAAGTTCCCTTTATCCCCAATTTTTTTTGTAAACCCCATTAAAGCCTGTACACCCTAAACCCCTGAACCACCTACCCTAAACCCTAAACCCAGAACCCTAAACTTAAACCCCTGAACCACCTAAACCCGGCGCTCTGACTGAGGAAGCTGGAGGGAGATCTGCAAAGCATCGTCAAGCCGCGAGCATCTTGAAGAGCGAAGATCTGAGTGCCGGAAGGGCTCCGACTTCAAGAGAAGCGACGTGTTGTTTCATTATGTGTATTGTGTGCATATTATATTATATTATGTTATATTATATTATCGTATAGTATATTTTAGTATATTCTACTATGTTATATTATGTTATATTATGTTATATTTTATTTATTCTGTTATATCATATTATATCATGTTTAATTCTGTTATATTATAGTATATTTTTTAGATAGTATTATACATTATATACTTTATACTTTATTTTATATATTGTGTAGTATATGTTATGTATTATATATTAAATATGATATATTATCTTTTGTATATTATATGTTATGTATTATATATTATATTGTATTATATCATATTATATCATATCATATTATATTATGTTATATTATATTATATTATATTATATTGTATTATATTATATTGTAATATATTATATTATATTATATTATATTATATTATATTATATTATATTATATTTTATTATATTGTATTATATTGTATTATATTGT
>CAJNJA010016279.1:0-11418 GCA_905231915.1 Symbiodinium necroappetens | reverse complement strand
TCTACATGGCCGCCCACACGTGTACAAACACACACACACACACACACCCGCACACCCACACACACACACACACACACCCGCACACCCCAGCCTTTATTCTGCATTAATCTTTATGCCGGTTTGTTTCTTTGCATATAATAGTGATGATACTTCCGATTTATGTCAAAATATGTACTTAGATAGGTATATAGGTAGGCAGACAGATAGAAAGATAGGTACATAGGGCGTCGACAAGGTCAGCGCTGAAACGATGGACGCCCGAACCCCTGCAGCAGGTGCTTTGGCCCCAACGGTTTTGAGAGTAGTTTGCTTTCGAGCCGCTGTTTCTTGTTTCTTTGAGGTAGGTGTCTCATTCTGTGTGTCAGGTTTAAGGTTTCAGGCGTAGGGTAGGTTGTGACACAGGGCCTTTGCATGGGAGTTCTTTTGCGACGATCGACCTTCGATGGCCTTGACACGGTGCCAGTACTGCATGAGAAATGGCTTACGAACCGTTGCTGTTTGAGTGCTTACCAAGAGCAGTCTCTCGTACCTTTGTGTGAGCGGCAAGGGGTCTCAGTCACTGTCATCACGAGCTGTTGCTGTTACAGCTACAGTCGCCATCATCAGTATCACCGTCATCATCCCTATCATGTTCGCCATCAACATAGACACCACTGTCATCATCATCATTATTATTATCATCGTCATCATCATCATCACCATCATCGTCATCACCATCATCGTCATCGCCATCTTCACCATCATCATCATCATCACCATCATCTCCAGAATCATCATCATCATCATCATCACAATCATCACCATCACAACCATCATCATCCTCACCATCCATCATCACCATCTTCATCTCCATCATCACCATCATCGTCATCATCATCATTCTTTTCGGTTGTTGGTATCAGTAGTGTTCGTATTGCTATCCGTTCACTTTCGTTTTCAGCATTCTCTATGTCTGCCATTGTTTCTTTGCCGGTGGCTGATTTTCCGATCCTCCTTCTTTCCCTCTGTCCGTCCTTCCTCCTGTGGTGAGTGGTGCAGGACCCTAAACCCGAGGCCACCCTTCTTGCCAGCAAGCCCTGGGAATATTGTCTTTACGGGTTTCTGGAGAGTCTTAGGGACTAGGGTTGCCGGTCTACCTTAACCTGCCCAAACCGACATTTTTGGGGGTTCTTATGATAAACCCTAATCTGGAATCAATAAGGACCCTACAAACAAGTAGGTTCTGGTGGCTTAAGATAGGGATGATAGTGCTGGCTAAGGATGAATCAACCTCGGATCATTCACGGGATTCTATTACCGTGGCGTAAAGCCTAAACCCTGAACGCTACGCCGTAAACCCTGAACCCTAAGCCCGAAAGCCTGAACCCTAAACCCTCAACCGTATTCATCAGCTGATGGATCCTCAAATTTTAAGAAGGGTGTAGGGTCGAGGGCATGGGTTCTAGGTATATGCTAGGGCGTATGGATCCTGATGCGTCGGGTTTGAGGATTGCGGATTGCGGGTCAGTCGTTGCGAAATGGCTGCTGGTAGCGTTATGGTTGGTAAAAAGTTCTGGCTGTTCCTGCTATTACCATCATTCCCACATGTGGCGAGTGTGTTCTTAACCAGTACTGCTATGGCTCTGTATTATTTCGCGTTTCCTGGACCTCAATTTCTCATTGTCGGGCAGCACAGCGTTGTCAGTAGTGCGAAAGATTTCTTCGTCTTGCATGTAGAAGCATCAGGCAACCCACATCCAAGCTTCGGCGATTCCCAAGATTTTGGAAGGCCGGGCAGGGTCTGTGTTCAGAGTTTAGGGGGTTTACGGTTTCAGTTTAGAGTCAACATTTGGGTTGAGCTGTGCGCGTTTAGATTGACGCGTACAGCAGGGTGACGAACCTGGCACCCTCTTGTCAACCAGACCAAACTCATCCGGAATCCGAATGATTAAGGCTCAGGCCGACCCTACAGCCTAGACTCTAGACCCCAAGCCTTAAACCCCTAAACCCTAAACCCCTAAACCCCTAAACCCTAAACCCTAAACCCCTCAAGCCCTAAACCCCTAAACCCTACACCCCTAAATCCCAGACTCTAGACCACTAGACCCCTAGACCCTCAACTCCGAAGGCTTGAGGCTTAATCCGGCCCTGCACCGAAGACCTTTCGACCCAAAACCCTGAATCTTGAGCTTGCAGGATTCACTGAAAGAAGCTTCAACTAAGCTACGATCAGGGTAGCTCTCTAAATTGGGGTCCCCTCTTAGGGTCCTTTTTATAAGTGTGCAGTACTCTATTGGGGACCTAGACAAGGGACCCGAATTTAGAGAACTCCCCAGATACTTCCCTACCCAAAACCCAAAACCCTAAACCCTAATCCCTAAACCCTAAGCCCAAAACCCTAAACCCTGAACCCTAAACCCTAATCCCTAAACCGAACGTGGGCTAAGTTCCCTAGCAAGAACCCAGCAGCGGTCTTCCCCGGCGGCACGGCTTGAAATTTTGGCATAAGGGTTTAGGTTTTAGGGGTTTAGGGGTTCAGGGTTTAGGGGTTTAGGGTTTAGGGGTTTAGGGTTTAGGGTTTAGGGATCTGCGATGGGGTTCCTCGTCTCGTAGGCAGGAGGCGTTGCTTCTGCATGCCTCTCCAACCCACAAATGCACAGAAGTCACCGACAACGAGCTTTCAACCCCTACTGTAATGCCCTGAACCAGTTGGCGGCACGGAATCAACCTCTAAACCCTCAATGGGCCAGATGTACAGCTTTAATTTTGGTTGCACAAATCTTACAGCTCCAGCAATCGAAATACCATTGGGCCGGGGTTTCCTTTGCACCCAAAATCTGACGGTCGGTGAGCTGATAAAGGGTCTCGGGTTTACGTGATCCCAGGACAGTTTAGGGGCTGAGCTCAACCGAAGTTTGTGGCAATTTCTTGGGGCATTCTCGAACTGGGAGCGTTTCCAGCTTCATCGGAGCTATTTTCCGCATTCCCATCACACTTGAGGGCTTTAGGGTTTAGGGGTTTAGGGTGCAGGGTTTAGGGTTTAGACTGTTTTAAAGGGTTTAGGGTTTAGGGGTTTAGGATTTTAGGGTTTAGGGTTTAGGGGTTTAGGATACTGCTTCTCATGTGGAGGCCAGGACGTCTCCATCCAGTCCGAAACGGGCTCTGGCAAGACGCTGGCGCCCGTGGGGGGAAGGGTCAAGGGCTCCGCTTCGAAGCAAGGATGGTGTGCTCTAGTGGCCGAACATAACGTAGGCAAGTAGCAACAGCATTTTTCGGGGTTCCTTATCATGGATATATACTGTAACATACTCCCAAGCCTTATTCTAACTGTTACTTGGAAAGCGGGGTTCTAAGTGGGGAAACCCTAAACCCTAAACCCCTAAACCCTAAACCCTAAACCCTGAACGCTAACCCCTAAACCCTAAACCCTAAGCCACAGCTCCAATCAGTCACCCCATGAGGTTCGACATACCCCGGCTGCCTCTGTGTTCCCGCCGAAAGGGTAGTGCTGGCAGGAATACTGTTGATGATATAAATCCTGCGTTACCTTCAGGACCCGAAACTACGTTCATTATGGTATTAATTTCTTATTATGCGCAATGTAGGATGTGTAGGGACCGCAATGATTTGACTAGATCTCTAAGTGTTTCGAGGTATCTAGTAACTGGCCTAGTAAGGCCTAGTATAAGTATATGGGGGCGGTTATAAGGGGCAGCTTTTTCTAGCACTCTGCAGCGTTGTCTCATGCAGCTTCCTCCCAAAAACTATTGACTGCTTGCATAACCCCCTAAACCCTAAACCCTAAACCCTAAACCCTAAACCCTAATCCTAAGCCCTAAACCCTAAACCCTAAACCCAACCCCTGAACCATCCTGAACCCTAAACCCTCACCCAAAACCCAAAACCCTAAACCCCTGAACCCTAAACCCTCACCCTAAACCCAAAACCCTAAACCCCTAAACTCCTGAACCCTGAACCCTCACCCTAAACCCCTAACCACAACTTCGATTCGGGATTAGGGCTTAAGAAATTGGGGGGGGGTCCTATGGGCCTACTTGCCTGCCTTAACGTATCCTATCTACCCAAAACCTAAAAACCGAACCCCAGCACTGCCGGCCCGTGCAGCTGTTGCCTGAAGAGACAATCGAATGAGCCCTTGACTGCTGACAACATGCGAGGAATTTATGATGGGTTTCCGGCCGATCTTGAATTCATAAAGAAGCTATACCTCCAACGTGTCCTGGCCTATTCTAGTGTGGGACTCAACATGCATTGCTAAAATGACAGATATGCACACGGGCACGCAGGCGATTACTCCCGCAAGATGATGTGCTTCTACTGCGAAGCTCTCCAATGGGTCTACACCGGCTCGGACCCAGATGGCCTCCCCAACGACCCAGCCCTGCTGTACACGAACTTCGGAGAGCAAGCTCTTCATCGGACACCAAGGGAAGGTGCCCGTGCTCTGCCGCCAAGTGAAGCAGCTCCATGAAGTGTTGAAACTTCGCATTCAACTCAGGGTCCTTGTAAATCCCCGTTCCGGCAGTCCGACGTAGTTCTATCCGTTCCATCAACGGAGACGTCGGAAAAGGCACTTGCCGGCAGTGCTTCGAGCCACTGTGCCATGAAGCATGGCCCTTTGGCATCTTCGGCCTCGTCCCTATCAGGATCGTTGTCCTCAGACGGGAGCATCTCCTGTAAGTTACCAGAGTAGGGCCCCACAATATTCAATACGGTTCCCTTATTAAGTTACCAGGTTAGGGCCCACAGAAAACAAATTATGGTAACATCGTTTAAGTTGCCCGTAACACGGACCAACAACCCTAAACCCTAAACCCTAAAACCCTAAACCCTAAACGCGGAACCCCTAAACCCTACGATCTATAGTGACGAATATGGGTTCCCTTATTTTGGCAACCCCAGTAGCGGCCTGGACGCCCTGAGCCGGAAGACTCAGAAGCCCCCAAAGTCGTGCCAAATCAGGGGGTCAGGGTTTCAGGTTTAGGGTAGGGTTTGAGGTTTAAGGGTTTCAGGTTTAAGGGTTTAGGGTTTAAGGTTTGGGGTAGGGTTTAAGGGTTAAGGGTTTAAGGGTTTAAGGGTTAAGGGCTTCAGGGTTTTCTGGTTTGAGGCTTTAGGGTTTTGGAGTTTCGGTGATCGCTGATTGGAGTTTAAGTTGCTGCGGCCAGTCTGCAGGTCAGGGTTAGGAGTAGGTTTAGGGTTTAGGGTCATAGGGTTTAGGGTTTAGGGTTTGTGCCTTGTGTCTGAAATTACTGGAGTTCGGCTGTCCATCAGCACAATCTTGTCAGCCAACGAGAGTTTTGCGTCTTGGGATTTAGGCTTCAGCCTTTGGCGAACATGAGTAAAACCCACCCGACCCCTTTCTGGTTCTTACCAGGAGATGAAGGAATCTTTGCCTTAGGGTTTTAGGGCTAGGTTTGGGCCAAACCCCCTTCAGATCCTGGCCGTCTCGGAGACAACCTAAACTCAGAGCCCCAAGCCCTGAAGAAACTAACACCTAGACAGGGCTTAGAGTTTAGGATTGTTAGGGTTTAGGGGTTTAGGGTTTAGGGGTTTAGAGTTTAGGGTTACCTTGCTCTGGAGGCGTACCTTTTGCCAGCGGCCCATTTCGCCGCGCAGGCGACGTACGGCGAGGATGACGAGGAGCCGATGCTGTGCAGTTAAAGCATAGCTTCGCAGGGTTAGCCTCACTGTGTCAAGTCTCAACGCCGGAGGGGCACACAAGCTATAAATCCTAAGCCTCAAACTCTAAACCAAAGTCTGAGCCCTAAACTCTAAACCCCAAAAACTCTAAACCCTTATCGCACACCTTGGAAAAACTTGCCAGTCAAGCTCCTGATTCAAGGATAGGGCCCAGGCTGAGGTGTGGGTATGTGTGGGTTTCAGGACACAGAAAGCCTCGAACCGCCCGAAAACGAGCCTGTAGGTCCCTAGACCCCGACACTTACAGCAGTTGGGTTTAGGGTTTAGGGCTCAAAATTAGGGCTTTTGAGACAGGGATAAATTGACATCGACGATGTCAATATATTCCTGTCTCAGAAACGTACAAAAGTCAGAGAACGCGGACAAAGACAGGATCCGAGGCATGAGAAGAACAGCAATGAGCATGACATGAAACAGAAGAAGGAAGCACCCGGCAAATTAAACACACGCAAAGCCAAATGCACATGTAGACGAAATTCAACACATGGAGCACCATGAAGCAGCAAAAGAGATGAACGACTCCAGCAAATACGACACAACCAAACATGCACGGAACATCAACAAGACCCAAACCTGAAAACAACACCACACAATCAAAGCGACTAGACAAGATCAGCCACATGAGTAACTAAAATAACAGTTAAGCAGCAGGAAAATACAAGAGCCACAGCGCGAGCAAAGCACAGACAACATGAACAGCTAGACGCGTAGAACAAACATGAAGAAACAGGCATAGCGGGTCAGCCGAGACTCGGACGGTGTTCATTTTAGCATGTCCCTCTCCTGCGTTTCATGTTCCACACCAGGTACCTTTGTTTGGTCATAGTCCTAAACCATTAACACCCCAAACCATGAGCACCCAAAGCCCCAAACCACGCGACAAATCAAAGGCCCCTGATTCTCAAAACCCTAAACCCTAAACCCTCTTGCACAAAAAAAACCCCAACCCTAAACCCCTAACTAGCCGCTAGGTCCAAAAAAAGACCCCTCGTGACAATATCCTTCGAAGAACAGGAGTGGGAGGACATGGATGACGAAATGCTGGCAGAGCAGGAGCTGTTACTTTCGGTCCTCTGGTGATACTCCTGTTCTATAGGTAGAGCCATAATATTCAAGCAGTCGTATGAGTCATAATATGACAGTCATCATAGTAATCATGTAAGAATTCACCATGCTAGAATTTACTTGGTTAAGGCCCCTCCCTGCACACAGCTTTCTTTTGGGCAGAGTGGACGTGGCAGCAGGGATTCAGTATTTAGGGTTTAGGATTTACGATTTAGGGTTTAGGGTTCAGGGTTTAGGGTTTAGGGTTTAAGATGTAGGGTTTTGAGTTGAGGATTTAGGGGTTTTGGACGGAGAGGCAAGAGGTTAAAGTAACGCAGCCCGACTTCACTAGGGGTACCCTTTGGTTTGCTGTAGCTGTCAGTGTTTAGGGCTCTGGGTTACTTGCCTGACAGTAGGTTTTAGGGTTTAGGGCGTTTAGGGTTGAGGTTTTAGGGTTGTGTCTTTGTACACGTGCCCTCAAGTTTCTATTTCTTTACAGCACTTCGTAGTATTTCAAGGGCGTTGAGCTGAAGATGACGCGCCAGCCACTCGCCTAAACCCTAAACCCTAACCCCTAACCCCTAACCCCTAAACCCGAAATTCCAGCTTATCTAACGACTCTCACGCTTGTTTAAGGGTCCCTCAGGATTCTTCCGGGTTTTTCTAAACAAAAACCCTAAACCCTAAACCCCTAAGCCCTAAACCCTAAATCCTAAGCCCTAAACCCTAAGCCCTCAACTCCAAGCCCAGAGTTTAGAGTTGGGTTTGGGTTTTCTGTAAAAAAAAACTTCAACTCCCAGCCCTGAACCTCAAGAACATCCTTTGAGAAGGAGGAAGAGGAGAGCCGTGCCAAAGATCACGAGTTCGAGGCCTGCCCGAGCTGTTTGATTGGGGCTTATGGTGTTTAGGGCTTGCAGTTTAGGGTTCAGGGTTTATAGCTTGAAAATTTAGGCTTCAGCTGATCGACTGCTGTGGGACTGGAGGTGGTTTTGGGCTTAGGGTTTAGGGTTTAGGGATTTAGGGGTGTAGGGGTATTAGGGTTTGAGGTCTAAAGTTTAGGGTGTTGGGGTTTAGGGTTTAAGGTCCAGGTTTAGGGCTTCGGGTATGGAGTGTGTCATAGTGGAAACTGTTCGACTTGGTCATGACTGGTCTTGGGGCCGTCAAAGTCTACCCGCGCATGCCACCCCTTTTTCGACGTCGCTTGAATTGCTCTGAGGCCCTGCGCCCAAACCCTAAACTCTAAACTCCAAGCCGTAGACGTTGAAAGCTAAAACCCAGACCCTAGGCTGCGTAGACTTTGAAACCTAATCCGGCCCCCTCCTCCCCTGGATTGGTGGGGGCTCTCGAGTGCCAGCAGGACCTTGGCCCCCCGACGCCAAGGGATCCTAAACCCGAAACCTGTAGCCCGAAACCTGTGACCCGAAACCCGCAACCCGAAACCTTAAACGCTGAGCCCTATACCTATACCCCAAACCCGAAACCCTAAACTTAAACCCGAAACCCCAAAGCCCGAAAACCCCAGAGCAAGAAACCCTGAACCCTTTTAGAACCCACTTACGGAGCCTGCAACCTTGAAAACCCTTCCTTTTGTACAGGCGAGGATGCCCGAGGAGCCGCAGAAAAGCGTGTTCCCGGCTCAGAGATAAGATCTACCAAAGGGCTCGAAAGGTGGTTGGGGTTTGGGAGTTTAGGGGTTGAGGGGTTTGCGGATTTAGGAGGTTTAGGGAGTTGAGGGAGTTTAGGGTTGAGGGTCTAGGGTTTCGGGAAGGTAGGTGAGGTACTCCCACAACGAGAGTCGTTTTAAAAGGGATCCTTAATCTTACCCACCTTCATCACACCTTTTGACCCGATGGTCCAGTGGCTCAGGGGACTTAGTAAGTCGGTTATAAGTGGGGTTGTAATTGGGGTAACTCCATTTAGGGTACTTACAACTCTACCTAGAACCTACTTACTAAGTCCCCTGGGCCTCGAAGTACTCCAGTATGGACGATCGCATTCAATGAGAGAATTGAAGCTCATTATATCAGACCCAGAGAGCCCAATAGCCCTTCATTAAGGAATAGACCTTAACTCATAATATTAAGGCCCCTATAATTTAAGGTCTGTTCCTTAATCACGGGCTACCGGGTTCTCTGGCACGCCCTAAACTTAAAACCCTACAACCCTAAACCCTAAACACCTTAGACCCTAAAACAACCCTAAACCCTATACCTCAAACCCTAAACACCCTAGACCCTGTTTAGGGCTCGGGTTTTGGGAGTTAAAAGCCCTGAGCCCTAAAGCCCAAAACTGTAGGTTCCGGAGTCGATGGCCCAAGGCGCATGGTTTAGTTTAGGGTTTAGGGGTTAGGGGTTTGGGGGTTCATGGGTTTAGGGGTTTCGGGTTGAGGGGTTTAAGGGTTTAGGGTCGGGCTCAGGTCAGGGCTTTAATACAGGAGCCTGGGTGATTGCCAACATGATTCCTTAGGGCCTCAGAGTTCCTCATGCTTAGTTTACTATGATACGCCCCGAAACCCCATTCACATGATACAGGCCCTCTTTTTGGGGGTTGAGGGCTTGAGGCCTTGGGTTGAGTTCGTGCTTCTACAGTCGCTGTTCAAAACCCGACATGCTACACCCGCAACTTCCTGCCATGACAGCCTATTTCCTCCACCCCAAAAAGGCAAACTTGAAGTCGTCACCAGACAAGCCCTCGAGGGAACCCCACTCCTATGGTCACACGGGCCACTCTGAACCCTACGTCCTGAACCCAAGCTGAAGCTGCAAGAGGATGTCAACTACGGCTCAGCTGAGGTGCTACAAGGTCAAGCAGACAGCCTTGCTCTCAGCCTTGATCTAGCCAAGTCAGACTTCAGGGGTTTAGGACTTACGGTTTAGGGCTTAGGGGTTTAGGGTTTGGGGTTTTGGGTTTAGGGTTTAGGGTTCAGGGGTTTGGGGTTTTAGGGTAAGCCCTAAACCCCTAACCCCGAAGCCCGTTTAGGCAAACAGGTCGCTGTCATTTTTTGGGCTTCGGGTCAAGGGAAGTCGGACTTGGACTTTCCGCCTTTGAGGGTTCAGGCGTTTGGGGTTTAGGTGCAGGGGTTTAGGGGTTTAGGGTTTAGGGGTTTGGGCTTCGGGGTTTAGGGTTTAGGGTTGAAAAGACACCGGCTTCAACCCCACGCCGCAAAGCACCCTCAAAACCCCCAAACACCTCCACCCTTAAACACACCGACCCCCCCCATGCCCTAAACCTTAAACTCAGGGGTACTTCTTTAGAATACTTCCTAATTTGGGGTTTCTTCTTTCCCTCAGACACAGCCAGAGTTGCGATTTTTGCAAGGGTCCCGAAGTTCAGTATCGTAAACCACAAAACCCTAAACCCCAAGCCCCTCCCAACACCCGAAACCCTAAACCCTAAACCCCGAAGCCCTAAACCTTAAACCCAAAAACCCTCAGCCCTAAACCCTAAGCCCTAAACCTTAAACCCAAAAGCCCTAAGCCCTAAACCCTAAAACCCTAAAGCTCTAAACCCTAAACCCTAAGCCCTAAAACCATAAGCCCTACCCCCTAAAACTCAGCCCTAAACCCTGAGCCCCTAAACCCCTAAACCCTAAACCCCTTAAAGCCCTAAATCCCAAGGCCCCCAGGCCCCTCCCCCGAGGCCACGCGGAAGGGCACGCGGCTGGTATCCCGGCCCGAGGAGTTCGCCACGCCCACGGGGAAGCCCGGAGCTCTGAGCAAGCGTCGTTTTTTTTTCTTTTTTTCTTTTTTTACTTTGTGGTTAAGGGTTTAGGGTTTAGGGCTTAGGGTTTGGGGTTTGGGGTTTGGGGTTTAGGGTTTAGGGTTTATAGGGTTTGGGGTTTGGGGTTTCGGGTAGTTTTACGTGGTGTTTCTTGAGGTTTTTTAAAGTGTTTGAATTTCGGTGTGTAGCGGGAGTTTGTTTAGCGCTTTGTTATCTTTTTCGGATTTCTAAGGTTTGGAGTTTAGGGCCTGGGTCTGGGCTTCTAAGGAGGTTTTTGTATAAGATTTTGGGGGGGTGTTTTCCATAGGTTTGAGACAGAAGGTGTATCAGAAACTAGGGATCCTTTTGTGATCTCTATATTTACGATAGACGTGCTGCGATTCAGGGTTCCGACGTGAGAGTCCTTTCACGGGTGTTATGGGGTACTTCCCTGGGCCCTAAGCCCTGAACCCTTAACCCCTAAACCCTGAACGCTAAGCCCTGAACCTTATGCTCTAAGCCCTTAAACCCCTAAACCCTGAACCCTGAACCCTTAAACCCCTAAGCCCGGAACGCCAAGCCCTGAACCCCCTTAAACCCTCGGCCCTAAACCCTAAACCCTTAAACCCCTTGCCCTAAACCCTGAAACCCCTAAACCCTGAAACCCCTAAACCCTGAAACCCCTAAACCCTTCAACCCCTAAACCCGTCAACCCCTAAACCCTTCAACCCCTAAACCCTTCAACCCCTAAACCCGAAAACCTAAAAAATGAACCCTGAACCCCATAGGCTTCAGAGTGTAGGGCTGGTGTGGAGATTAAGGTTCTGTTGAGGGTTGTATAAGGGGTCTAGGGTTCAGGGTTTAGGGTTTAGGGTGTATAGGGTCTAGGGTTCAGGGTTTAGGGCTTAGGGTTTAGGGGTCTAGAAGTGATTTGCAAGGGTTCTACGAGAGCCTCTGCAAGGGTTTGGGCGTCAA
>CAJNJA010016278.1:0-11080 GCA_905231915.1 Symbiodinium necroappetens | reverse complement strand
AAGCTTAAAGGTTGGGTATTGGGGGACTAAGTTAGAGGAACCCCCCTCCGAGGGACCCTTAAGGCAGCCCCAAGGTCTGAGGAAGAGGCCAGCGAGCAGTGTCCGGACCCTGTCAACTTCCCCATCGCCACCTTTGTTCTCATGAGGCCTCCGCAAAAAAAAAAAAAAACGGAGGTTGAGGGGTTTTGGGGGTTTAAGGCTTAAGGGAGAAAAAACGGAGGTTGAAGGGTTTTTGGGGGGTTTTTTGGGGTTTAGGGTGTGGGTTTGGGGCTTCAGGGTACTGGGTAGAGATACGAACTAGACTAACTACCCGAAGCACGACACCTCAACTCCCCTAAGCTGATTCCCTGAACCCTAGATTAAATACTAAACACAACTCGTCGTGGCTTGGATTTCTGACCGGCCCGGGTGCTTTAAGGTTTGGGGCCTGGCCCTTGAACTCTAAGCACGATGCCAAGAAACGTACATCCCAAAAATTACAAAGCTTAGGGTTTAGGGTTTAATTAGGGTTTAGGGTTTAGGGTCTAGGGTTTAGGGTTAAAGTCTAAACTGAGCCCTGGACCTCACATGCAGATAGCCTCGGGCCTCTTAGGGTTGTTGAATGTAGGGCCGGTAATCAGTTAGAATCTCGGACCCTTAAACCCTAAATCCAAAACCCAAAACCCAAAACCCAAAACCCTAAACCCTAAACCCCAAACCCCAAACCCCGTCGGTCCCTTAAAAGGCTTCTGGGGCTCTATGGAAAAAGGGGACCTGAATAAAGTAGAGCAAGATCTTGCGGCTGCGGTGTGGTTATCATCCCAAAGTTCGGGAACCCAGGAAATGGTTTAGGGTTGAGGGTTGGGGGTTTAGGGTTGAGGGTTTGGGGTTGAGGGTTTCGGGTTGAGGGTTTCGGGTTGAGGGTTGGGGGTTCAGGGTTGAGGGTTTAGGGTTGTCATCGTTCAGGCCCCTTGATTCGGGCTTAGCGTCCCTGCTCGGAGGTTTTTTCAAGACGCAAGGGTTTCGGATTGAGGTGAGGAGTGCCTTGCGAACTCAGCGCTGCGAAAATCAATGAGGGTTTGGGTTTAGTAATTTCGGGTTTAGGTCCAGGTTTAGTAGTTTAGGGTTTAGGTTCAGTAATTTAGGCTTTAGGTTTAGTAATTTAGGGTTGAGGGCTTAGGTTGAGTAATTCAGGGTTTAGGGGTTTACGGTTCAGGGTTGCAGGCCCACCAGTTCTGGCAGAAGAGTAAAGCTTTTCTTTGATTGCCATGGACCGCAGCCCTAAAACACAAAGTCGTCACCCTAAACCCTAAACCCTGAACCCTAAACCCTAAAGCTCAGGGTTTAAGGCAGTTTAAGGGTTTAGGGCTTGGGGTCTAGCCCGAAGACTTGCATCCAAAATCGCCCTACACCGTAATTCTGGAAGCCAGACCCTCTCCCCTATACCCCTAAACCCTAAACCCCAAACCCTAAACTCTAAACCCTAAACCCCATAAATCCCAAACCCTAAACCCTAAGCCCTAAACCCTAAACCCTAAACCCTGAACCCTAAACCCGAAACCGTGAGACCAGGTTGAGGCATCTGCGCGCTTGACGAATCCCGACTTTTGAATCTGCGGCCTCAGCACGTCAGAGGCGGTTGGCCTCAACCCCATACACCTATTTAGGGTTCAGGGTTCCCTATAATAGGTCATACCTCCACACACTAAATGATAAGACATTATAATTTGCTCTACTTTATATTCTACGACACTAACCTATCTTGTTATACCCCTACACCTGAAGGCCGAACCTCCAAATCCTTAAACCCCTAACTCCACTCCAAAACCACAGAGCCCCCCCCCCCAAATAAAAATAAAAAAACTAAACTCTACCTGAAGCCCAAACCCTAAACCCTAAACTCTAACCCCCCCCCCCCCCTGCGACCTGATCCCGAAAATTCTAGAACCCCTGCGATGAAGTTTTCGGATCCCAGGCCTTTTTGGGGGGGGGGGGGGGGGGGGGGGAACTTCAGGGTTCAGGGCTTGGTGGCGCGATTTTGGGGTTTAGGGGTTTTGGGGTTTAGGGGCTTAGGGGTTTTGGGGTTTAGGGTTTAGGGGCTTAGGGTTTAGGGGTTTAGGGGTTTAGGGGTTTAGGGTTTAGGGACCAAGCACTTGCTGTACTGTTTGGTGAGGCCCCGACAGCCGTAAGTGCCATCTTCTTCGCATCAGTGCAGCCAGGAAGCATGATCGGCCTCGGCAGGTCTGCACTTCGAGGGTGCAGAGGAATCTCGGGTGTCGGATTTAGGGTTTTGGGTTTAAGGGTTTAGGGTTTAGGGTTTAGGGTTTAAGGGTTTAGGGTTTAGGGTTTAGGGTTTAGGGTTTAAGGGTTTAGGGTTAACCCTAAACCCTAAAACCCTGGATTTGGGGGCAACAAAAGTCAGCAAGTCCTTTGCCAGTCTATGTGCCGAGGCCCGGGCAGCCTGACTCCCGACGCACTTTGCCTTTGAGAAGCTGCTAGGACGCTTCTCAAACTTGGGTGTCTATATTATACTATATTATATTATATTATATTATACTCTAGGTTTTACTCTTGAGTGCTTGAGATTTGAGGGCTCCATATGTTTTGAGGCGGCGGCCCATCTTTGGTCTGGGGGTTTTGGGCTCTTTTGGGGGGACTCTTTTGGGTCTTCGGCTTGCGGAACCTTTCACAGGATGGTACATGGGGATTCTCAGCGCTCGTCGTCTTCGAAAAATTGTCGTTTGTTTTGTAAGCCCTAAATGAACCCCTAAACCCCTGAATCCCTGAACCCCTAAACCCTCAACCCCTCTGAAGGCTTAACGCCGCTGGTGTCTTGGATGTTGGTCTCTGGCAGATGGCAGGCCCCCGAACCCTAAACCCGTGGTTTAGGGTTTAGGGCTTAGGGCTCAGTTTTCAGGGTTTACAATTCAGGGTTCAGGGTTTAGGCTTTAGGGTTCAGGCTTCAGGGTCTGGGGTTTAGGGCTAAGCCTCCATCTGCATGAAGACTCCCGGGCCCAGACCCTGCAGCCCCCCAACCTCAACCCAGGAACCCACAAAGTTCCTTTCTTGGCCAAAAAGGGTTCAAGGTTATGGGTTTAGGGTTTAGGAGGGGCGACGACAAGGGTTCCTATAAGAGTTCCTTTAAGGGTTCCCTTACCTGCTCCCTTTCAGGATTCCCATAACATAAGGGTTCCTGTAAGGTTTCCTATAAGAGTTCCCTTACCTGCTCCTTTCAAGATTCCCACAAGGGTTATGCCGATCATTGCTATGGTTCGCCTTAGTACGACCAATGACGCTGCTCTGATGCGCATAGCCCTGACAGGGCAATATACGTGTCGTAACCCCAAACCCTGGATCAAAAATCCGAAACCGCACACCCTAACCTTTTAACCCGAAACCCTAAACCGCAAAGAATGGAGTGCAGCCGGAGATGACTTTCAAGCTGAAGCCACATGGGACTTTCTGAAAACTAGGGTACCTTACTTGGGGATCTTTATAATAAGGATCCTACTATTAAGGGTACTATATTAGGGTCCCCTATTTTCGGAAACCCCCACATCTTCCAAAAGACTAGCCCTTGGGGCGCCGGCTTGACGTGAAGGGGGTGGATGTCCAGGGGTAGACAAGCCCCGGAGTCCTTTGTAGTTTGGGGTGTTGGGCCACAGGGTTTAGGGTTTAGGGGTTCAAGTGAGCTTGTTGTTTAGGGTTTTGGGTTTTAGGGTAGGGATTTTGGTTTAGTTTGTTAAGATCGAACCTGTCAGTCGTAGTAGTGCTCCTGCCCACCAATATTGCAAAAATCATCGCTGCTGCTTGCGGCTTTGCTACGTCGGCCTCTCGTGCCCGCCCTACTAAGACGACTTCGACGGAGCTGCTGAAGAAACCCTGGGACATCAAAACGCTTTCTTCTCTTAAACGATTAGTTCAACCCCCCAAAACCCCAAACCCTGAATCCTGACTTCAGAACCCTCAATCTCAAACCCAAACCCTGACACCTAATCCCTGAAACCTGAGAAGCAAGCCCCGAACCCTAACCTCAGAACCTCAACCCGAATACTCTGAACACTAAACCTCAGACCCTCAACCCTAAAACCTTAAACCCCCAAGCCGCAGCAATTGAATGCCGTAAGAACCTTCACCACGGATTGTCAGAGTAACAGGCCTCAACATTATAGACCGTAAGCTTGAAAGAGCATGGGACGTGGCTCAACGGCTTAGTTGATGTGTAGCTCTCATGACACGCTTTGGCATTATGAGAACCAGCTGCAATGCCAATGGGCTCGGCAATCTCTCACGCCATGCCTGGTCCAGAGTGCCAATCGGCTTTTGGATCTTGACCACGTAGTGCTCGCAAGTGGGGCCATCATTCAACTTCTACTTCTCCGGATCAGCGGCCATTTCCACCATTTGGGCTTGGATCTTTGCCACTGACTCCTTGGCCTCAGCGGTTTCAGACGCTTCAGCCGGAATCTGGCTCAAGGAGTCGACGTCCTTATGTTATATTATATTATATTTTATATTATTATATATTATATTGTGGTATATTTATTTTATTATATTATAGTATATCATATTTTGCACATCTGCTTCCATCTCGCTCTTCTTGTGCTCCTCAAGCGCAGCCTTTGTTTCATCGGTAGGTGCCCATGTGAACAGAGATTGGCTGGATTTCAAGGTACAAGGCCACTACTATATGCTGCAAGTGATCTGCAGTGGTTCGGATTGGCGATGCCATGTCATCCAACTTGTCCTTGGTGAACTGGGCCACCGCAGGGAAGCACAAGGAGGCTGCCAGGACGCGCAAGAGGATCAGGAGCGTTGGCGTCAGAAAAGTCGCAGGCCGCAGGTGCACGAAGTGAGAGCCGCAGCACTTGAACCATAGCCGTTTTTCGAGACAATGACCTGTTTATTTTGTGAAGCCCTAATGGTGCCGTTTCTACACCTGCCCCCACTTCCCTCTTATCTGACACCCTCAGCATGCACCTCGTCGTCGGAGCTCTCTTCCTCGAGGCTGCTAGCCTTGCATTGTGCGAGGCTTTGGGGTTTATGGTATGCTTTCTGGTTGTGGGTGTTGGGTTGTGGGCGCAGGGTGATTTCGGCTTCAGGACTTGCGGAACTTTTGGTTTAGGGCCGTAGGGCCTAGGATTTAGCGCTTCATGCCAAGTCTTTTATGGTTGGGGGTTTAGGGTATCAGATTGTAAGTTTCTGGTCTCGTGGTCAAGGTTTGGGGTTGGGTCAGAGGAGGTTTCAAGAGGGTTGTGCACAAAGCAAAAGAGCATTGCTTTACGGCAATAAGGTCTACGAAGGCTTCCATAGCCTAAATCCTAAACCCTAAACCCTAAACAGAAAGTTCTATGCAGTTTCTCAATGGGCTATCTAAGCTTCCCAGGGCACTGGAAGGGCCTTATTTAAAGCATGTTGAAGGCCCCCGTCGTGAAGTCTTTTACGGTTTCAACAGGAGGGTTGAAAAGAGTGGCCTACATGCCGGCTTAGGGTGGGTATAGGGACCCTTTGAAAAAACACTGTGTAATTGCTCACGCTCCTTCTAAAAAGGACCGGCAACAGGGCTGATGGACAAGACTCCGGCATGACCTGAAGTGCCCGCAAGAATGGGAAGCGCGGTATATTCCTTCTCCCTTGAGCAGTAGGGTTTAAGATTTGAGGCTGTTGCGATTTACTGCTGCGCTGAAGGAAAATGGACCTGAGGGAATCCGGAACGAGAAATCAAGCAATCGCAATCGTAAGAAGACTGTGAACTATCTTATATGTTGATGCGTGTGTGCGCGTGTACATATGCATGTATGTCCAGGTAGGCATGTCACATCACTCGCATGAATGTACGGATGTACTCACGTACATATGTGCGGATGTGCATGATGTGTACATGTGCAAAAGAACATATACATGTGTCCGTGAACAAGCATGCATGCGTGCCTGCGTAGGTACGGTTGCATGTACCAGTATGTGGCTGGGAGGGTGAACTGCACATCAAATTCAACATGTGCCTTCATGCAACTGTACATGCAGACATGTCTTTGCACGCGTACAAACCTCCCTACCTACCTACCTCCCTACCTACCTACCTACCTACCTACCTACCTACTGGACCTACCTGCCTACTACATGCATGTATGCATGCATGCATACATCCATTCATGCATCCATGCATGCATGTATGCTTGCTTGCAAGAACACATATATAAATGCATGCATACATCTGTGCTTACATGCATAATTACATAACTACCTACAGCACACCACATTAATTTACATTGTAATACATCACACACATACATACATACATACATACATACATACATACATACATACATACATACATACACTCGTTCATTCATACCTGCATATAGGCATGCATACATATATGCATACATATGTAGCTGTAGGAGTTACAGTATCGACTTGCGTTGCTTATCGACAGCATGTCAATGTGTCTGTGCCGTGGCATGTACATAGACGTGCAGAAGACATCCTCAATACCAGCGAAAGTCATAAGGCAAAAACCTGAATGTGCCTGTACATGCGCTGTGCTCTGGACCCTCAGGTATGAGCTACCTCATCGTGTATACAAATAGCAGCGCACCCGAATGTATTCTTTGTGTACATTCTCGCGCCGCAACAGATGACAGTAGCTGTATGTCGCATACGGTCGCAGGCAAAGACACTAGCGCATGCACAGAAATGTATGCACATACATTCATGTGATTCATGTGTCTAAAAAACTCGATGCGGCTTCGGGTTGGGGGATTGGGGTTTAGGGTTTAGGGTTCAGGGTGTGGGGGACCATGAAACTTGTCGGAGCCTCACCCTCGCTGGAGCTCTCTTCCTCTTCGACCTCCTCCTGCTCGCCTTCTCTGGTCGTGGCCTCTTCTGAGGACGACCTGCCAACGATAGCAGCAGGGTTTAGGGTTTAGGGTTTGGGGTTTAGGGTTTAGGGGGGCTTAGGTTTCAAGCGTAGATCAAGCCACGAACCGCAGGAATGGAGAGTCAACGTGGACGGAAACCCCGGCCTTCAACCCACCTTCCAAGAAGAAGCTCGATGAAAATCTAGTCCGTGTTGCTTCTTGTAACGGTTTAGGGTTTAGGGTTTAGGGTTTAGGGTTTAGGGTCCATAACTGAATCTGACAACGACACAACAAAGGGGACGATAGTGCACACGAGTCACCACAGCACTGCGACCCAAAGCTGAAGAGCCTTGAACCGCATCCTAACGAGACCTAAACCCTAAACGCAAAACCCTAAACCCTAAACCCAAAACCCTAAACCCTAAACCCTAGACTCTAAACCCTAAACCCTAAACCCTAAACCCTAAACCCACCACAGCCCCTGAGTCGACCCCTTCAGGGGACCAGGGGCCTTCCCCCCCGGAAAGAAGCAGAGGAAACCTTAGAGCAGTTCCTGTAAATTGGGCGGGTTTAGGGGGTTAGGGTTTTAAGGTTTAGGGGTTAGGGGGGTTAGGGCTTTAGGGCTTTAGGGTTTTAGGGTTTAGGGTTTTAGGGTTTAGGGGGTTAGGGGGGTTAGGGGGGTTAGGGTTTAGGAGTTTAGGGTTTAGGCTTAGGGTTTACCCCCGAAGCGCTTGCACCGTCCTTTTCCCCGAGATGAAGGTAGAGGAGCCCTTAAAAGGAACAATCGCAGACATGAGTCAAGCATATATATATACATATATACATATATACACATATACATATATACACATATACATATACACATATATATATATATATGTATATATATATATACATATAGAGCCCCTAAAGGAGCCCTGAAAGGAACCTCAAGGCAACTGAAACCCGAGATCGGACTCTGACACCTCACCGGCTGCACCGGCTGCCCTGGCAGCCTCGAGATTGAAAAAGGCTTCTAAGGTTTGGGGTTTAGGGTTTAGGGTTTAGGGTTTAGGGTTTAGGCTTCGGGAAAAAAGGCTCCAGAGGTCAGGGATTTTAGGGCTTCAGGGAATTTTAGGGGCTTCCCTAACTACCCTAAGCCCCAAACCATATAGGGGGTTAGGGGTTTAGGGGTTTCGGGTTTAGCTGTGATGACGTTCGGAAATTTCAGCTCCTGGACTGCCGAAGGCCCGGAAAAGGAAAAAAAACACACTGCTCGCGTTTTGAGGACCTTCGCAAAGCCAACCGAGTTTTAAAAGGACACGTAGGGTTTTAGGGATTCGGGCTTTTAGGGTATAGGGTTTAGGGAACGGCTTGAGGGTCTAGGGCTTCGGACTCCTCAGTCCTAAGATGTCCAACGTGTGCGGCCGTGGGCTTACGAGTGCTCCGGCTTAGGGTTTAGGGGTTTAGGGGTTTAGGGGTTAGGGCGAGACCTCAAACCCTGAAAACCTCAACCTCAAGCCCTAGAAACAAATCCCCAGAACCCCAGCGCCTCAAGCCGAAACCCAGCCCTAAAACCTACGGCCTAAACCTGGCTCTCACTAAGCTCGCGACCCTTCCGAAGCGCTGTTGGCGACAACCTCCGTCGTCCAAACGGCTTAAGGTTTCGGATTTAGGGGTCGAGGGTCTTCAAGGTTTATGGCTCCGGCTTTCGGGTGCAGGGCGTAGGGTCTAGGGTTTAGGGCTTCGGGTTTAGGGTTTAGGGTCTAGGGTTTAGGGTTTAGGGTTTTCACTTCAATTTCGAAAGGGCTGTACTCCTCGAGATTGAGACCGGAGCGGGCATGGCTGGTCACGAGATAGTCTTGATGTGCCAGTGCACCACTGGAGGAGCAGCTGTTGGCAGCAAGGTAAACCAAGCGAGACCCTGAGGTGACGTAGGTGTGTAACCGGGGTTGCATGATAAATCAACGCCTAAATTTGCAAGAGATCCGTCTACACCGGCCACCAAACCTGAATCTGTCGGAGTTGCTTTTGGGCTTTTGTGTATTGAAAAAAGTGCGGTGGCCCTTCTCCCGCTAGGGTATGACATCTGGAACCCCGTGGAAATTCGAACCGTCCAACCTCCAACCCTCAACTCACATGTGGAATTGTAGAACACACGATCGCAACCTCCACCACTAACGCCACCATGCCTGTAGGTCATCCCCATGCTGATGTGGTGCAACACCGCTGCAATGCTTGTTCTGATCAAGCGGCCTTCCCTGATATTATATTATATCACATTACAGTATGTTAATTGTATTGTATTTCTATACTGTGATGTACTATACCATGCTGTAATATACTACACGATCTTATATTATATTACATTCTGATCTGTCATGTAGTATGGTTTCTTCTGTGGAGAACAGTGAGGCTGAGACCAACGGACCCTGCAAACCCCGATCAACTCGATCAAATCCCCAAGCCCTACATCCAACTTGGGGCTTTCGGACTTCAGGCTTTTAGACCTTCTCAGGCCTTCGATGGGGGGGTTTAGGGTGTAGGGTTTTGGGTTTGGGGGTTTTGGGTTTAGGGGCTTGGGGTTTAGGGGTTTAGGGTTTAGGGGCTCTTGTAAGGTTTGAACAGGCCCAAGACCTTACGGTATGTGCAGCGCGAGGGGGAGGGCGGGGTGTACGCGCGAGAGCCCCAGCTTGCAGAGCAAACATTGAAGCCATCAGATGAAATCAACGACCCCTTGAAGCCCTAAACCCTAAACCCTAAACCCTAACCCCGACACCCTAAACCCTAAACCGAGTAACTTTCACCCTGACCCAACCAAGGTGGCTCGACTCTCCAAACCCGGCTCAAGGCCCTGGCATTGGGCGAGCTTCTCACCTGCATCCTGGGATTTAGGGTCTGGGGGGTTAAGGATTTATAGGTTTTGGGGGGTATAGGATTAGGGTCATAAGCTCAGAAGTTTCGGCGCAGAGCTTCAGAGTTATCGCTAAAAAGACCCCCACTTTTGAGGGTTTTAGGGGCCCCCCCGCCTGGTCAGGGGGACCTCCAGAACCCCCAAAGTTTGGTGAGATCCTTGGGGTTTTGGGGTTTCCGTTTCAGGGTTCAGGGTTTAGGGTTTATCGTTGTGTGATATTCTGAACCCCCCAAAAACTCTAGGACCTCTAGGGGTACGTACTATTTTTTCTTATAGTTGAGGGCCTAAGGCTTTGTACAGGCCTGGCCGACTGCTTCAGCCGGGTTTTGCGCTGCCGGCGCTTCAGGAAATCTGAGACATGACACTACAAACTGCTCAGGCCCTGATGTTAATTCCTTTGGGGTTTCGTTCCCGGGCGGTGGTCTGTGGACCCTTCCCCGGCGCAGGTAACACTCTGCGAGGCAAGGCATGACCAACCTCGTGACATACTGTTGATGATATAAATCCTGCATCAACTTAAGGACCCTAAACTATAGGACCCTAAACTATGGGAAATCCGGTGTATTCCTTGCTATGTGTAATGCAGGATTTATATCATCCACCGTAGGAAGAGCCTGAACTCCTGGACCACAAAACCAGGAATCCCCTTCAACGTGAATCACTGCTCCTGAACTTCCTGAACCCTAGGCCTAAACTCGAAGCCCTAAACCCTAAAGCCTAAACCCGGGCCCGAAACCCTAAACCCAAACCCCGAACAACAACCTAGACCTAGACTCCAAACACGTCCAAACACGCGAGCCAAAGCTCTCCGCCAAGTGGGGGCCAGCTGCAAGCAGTCTGATTCTTGGGGCTTAGGGTTGTGACTTGCAGAAACCAGACTTGGAGCTTGGTCTTTGGATGGTTTTGGGCTTGGACGCGACAGTTAGTGAATTTAGTGCTTAGGCTCATTCCGTCTTTCAGCTTCTACAGCCCCAGCCCAAAAGGAGTCTGATTCTGAGCTGTAGGGTCGGGCCTCGGGTCGGCTTTACGCCCATCGAAAGCACTGGGTTTCCGGCTTCCTCCGTAGGCTAAGAAGGCTTTCCGGCCTCAGAAGGTAGGAAGTTCTTGAATAAGAATAGTAAGCATGACAACAAGCGTACTACTAACTAGTAAGAACGGCTGTCGTAGTCGTTGTCCTCGTCGTCGTCGTGCTGGTAGTGGTAGCAGTGGCAGTGGCAGTGGCAGTGGCAGTGGTCGTGGTCGTGGTCGTGGTCGTGGTCGTGGTCGTGGTCGTGGTCGTGGTAGTGGTGGTGGCAGTAGTAGTAGTAGTAGTAGTAGTAGTGGTGGCATTGGTAGTAGTAACAGTAGC
>CAJNJA010016277.1:293-11418 GCA_905231915.1 Symbiodinium necroappetens | reverse complement strand
TTGTCCTGGCCTATTGGCCCGCCCAAGTCTTTGGCTTCCAGGGGTTTCCGAGTTGGGGTTGATAGGGTTGAGGGTTTAGGGTTTAGACCCTAAGCCCTAAACCCTAAACCCTAAACCTAAGCCCCAAACCCTAAATCGGTGGGGTTGATCTGGGATTTAGGGCTCAGGCTTCACTGTTTTCAGATTTTTCGGGAAGGAGAGCTTGGGTTTCGGGCTTTGGGGATTTCGAGCTACCTGGCTGGACTGTGGTGCTAAGAGCCTGCGGCTTACGTGTTTAGGGTTTTAGGGTGCAGCTAGGGGTTGTTGGGTACTGAAACCCTAAAGCCTAAGGAAGAGTCCGCTTGAAACAAGCACCGGGATGAGGCTGAAGCTCGGCGAGGGCTACGCCACAGAACGAATGTGAGAGGGTTTAGGGTTTAGGGATCTGACGTTGCGACATCGGCAGGGAAAGGGCTTCGCAAGAGCGCCTTTCGTTCATGTTTGCGCGGCATGCTGCACTCCGCAAAGCCCCCGAAAAGGATGCACAAATCTCCAGCCTAGCCAGCCCTGACTGAGCCCTAAACACCAAGAAACCGTCCGAAAAGTGCGCGTAAATATTTCTCAAGCCTATCGCCCTAGACCCAAAACCCAAATCCTAAGCTGGAGCCCGGAACCCTAAACCCCGAAACCCCCTAAACTCTCTAAACCCCGTATCCAAACTAATGCTCCCCTAAACCCATCACGTCAGAGTCATGGCAAAACTGCTTCTGAGGCGCATCGCTCTGTGCTGTCGGCGCCGGGCCCCCCGGGTCGGTAGAGGAGGTTCTGGCTTATAGGACCGCCCATAGAGGCCCCTAAGTAGTTCCTTTTTGGGATTACCTTATAGCCTTATAGGATTCTAAATATAAACCACACCCAGAGGGCCCTAAGTAGTTCCTTTTAGGGATTACCTTCTAGGTAGGATTCTAAATATAAGCCATAAACAGGAACTGCTTAGGGGCCTATGGGCAAGTGTCCCTTAAAAGTAGGGGTCCTTTCTGATTTCTCCTCACACTATGAACCCCCAGATGGGAATTGAAGGGTTTTGAAGTTACCGTTCGGCCTTAACAGGATTGAAGGCCCAAGTGCTACAGTCTTGACCTGTAGCTCGTCAAGCCCTAAACCCTACCAAGAAGTACCTTTGTTTGGTTATCTTGTGTTAAGGTAGATTACAGGGTCCTCATCAAAAAACGGATACCCAATAAAGGTACTACTATTCAGGATCGAAGTATTCCCGCTGCCCCCTCTGGAGATAAAGACGCTAAATCCTAAACCCTAAGCCCTAAGCCAAAGCCAAAGCCCTCCAACCCCAAACGTGTTCCTGGCTGACAGCGGCCAACAGGGTGGACATGGTGGCACCGGGTTTGCATGGCAGCATTCCAGGTTCCCCGCCAAGTCATATTATGATGTAGCGGGCGGGTGCGCCTATTTATAGTTTTCTATGATATTTCCCAAAACCCCATGTTGGTTATCGAGGCACCTGCCCTAAACTTTAAGCCCTGAACCCGAATTCAGGCCCTTATGTTACGGTGCCGACGGTTGAGGTTACGGCTTAGGGGTGTTGAGTGGTTTCTCGCTCCACCGTTACTCTTGACTTAAGGTCCTCGCCGGTGTTCCTCCGCATGTTCCAAAGCGACATGCAGGAGGCCCCCTGGGGCTCGGGACTTAGGGTTTAGGGGTTTAGGGTTAGGGTTAAGGGTTAAGATTCAGGTTTGTGTTTTAGGTTTAGGGTTTTGGTTTGGGGTTTAGGGTGTAGGGAAGGCCTTGTAGCCCCTCGGGCCGTCGCCCTTAACCCCAAATCCTGAACTCTATACCTTGTTCCCCCGATGATACTGTTTATGCCAACATCTCCTAAACCCTAAGCCCTGTTTCTATGGTCGGTATATTCAGGACTTCTTACAACTTGGAGTCAGGAAGCGCAACCACAAACGTCAGATACTGGGCTGCGCGACCGACATATTTTGAGCCTAGCGCCTAAAGTTTTAGGGGCGTCAGGGTTTGGGGAGTTCAGGGACTAGGGCTTCGGGGTTTAAGGTTTAGGGCTC
The DNA here is from genome assembly GCA_905231915.1 of Symbiodinium necroappetens. Lineage (NCBI taxonomy): Eukaryota > Dinophyceae > Suessiales > Symbiodiniaceae > Symbiodinium > Symbiodinium necroappetens. The sequence continues at coordinate 9,355 of CAJNJA010016277.1, read as the reverse complement.
GACTGTAGCCCAACAAACATACCTCTGTCACGAACTAAATATTATCGTGAACCCTGAACAGCTAGTTTTTCTCGGCTATAGGTAGGGTTTAGTACTTAGGCGTCTAGGCCTTAGGGCTTCTGTGGGGTGTTTAGGGGTTTACTGCTCAAGAGCTCAAGACTTGGGGTGTCTCAGTACACAAAGACTCCGCTACAGTGATTATCCGTGGCCCATCCTCGTGTCCAGACGAAGCCGTGCTTGACTTATAGGGGCCTAAACAGTGACAATTAGATGTGATATTCCTAAACCCTAAGCGGCCCAAAACCCTAAACCCTTCAACTTAAACCCCAAACGGCAATAAATTGGCAATAAACCCTAAACCCTCAAGCCCTAATTGCTAAACCCTAAACTTCTGAGGGCCCTGTAACAGCAACCCAGGCAGAGTTCGGTGTAGACCGTCCGGCACAGGGTGCCGTGCCCACCTAAACCTTAAGCTGAGGGCTGCAGGGCTACTGTAGGGGTTGTATCAGTGCACGGAAAGGGTTCACGATTATTGTTCCGATATAGGGTTTAGGGTTTATGGTTTACGATTGTGGTTCCGATATAGGGTTTAGGCTTTAGGGTTTACGATTATGGCTCCGACATATAGTTTAACTCCACATGTCAAACAGGTGAGCTAAGGGACAAGCGCCACACCCCCAACCCTAAACCCTAATTCCCAAACCCCCCCAGCACCGATCTTTTTCGACCGAAAAAACACCGGACCAAAGGCCCAAAACCAAAAGCTTCTCAAGCAGCCCTACCCATAGGCCCCTAAGTAGTTCCTTTTTATAGTTTTTTTTCGTCTCCTATAAGGTAATCCCACTCATAAACCCCTAAGTAGTTCCTTTTGATAGTTTATATTTAGAATCCTATAAGGTAATCCCACTCATAAACCCCTAAGTAGTTCCTTTTTATAGTTTATATTTAGAATCCTATAAGGTAATCCCACTTAGGGGCCTACGGGTAAAGACGAGGTCCTTCCAGACTGAAGCAGGACGTGAGGCACACAGGCTGATGGGGTTTTCTAGATGTTGCGGTTTAGGGACATGCGTTGTTGGTCCGGCTTCGGGCTAAACCCTAAACCCCAAAGCTCTGAATTTTCGGGTTAGAAACCCTAAACCCTAAATTGAAACCCACTCCCGCTGTCAGGCCCAGGGCAAGTGCGAGGTGCTGCTGAAGAACAGCTCCAGCGCCACCCGGCCGTGACGAAGCGCCTTTGGGCCGACTTCGAAGGCCCTAAACCCCTAGACCCCTACACCCCAAAACCCTAACCCCCTAAACCCCCTAAACCCCCTAAACCCCAAAACCCCTAAAACCCCTAAAGCCCCTAAACCTTAAACCCCAAACTCTTAGTCCAAAAACATGTTTTGGGTTTGGCACTTCAGGGCTTAGGGCCAATCTTTGAGTGCGTTCTTGATAAGCTTTTGCCTTTTTGGAGCCCCCTGGAACTCTGTTTTCTGGTTCAGGGTCGACTTGGGGCTTCAAGGGTTTAAGTTTTAGGGGTTAGAGTTTAGAGTTTAGGGGTTTAGGGTTTAGAGTTTAGGGGTTTGGGGGGTTTAGGGTTTAAGTTTGAGGGACGGGTCTTCGAAGGTCTGTTTGCGAGGGCCCAAGCAGAGCTGTGGACATGTCTGCGGTCGAAGCACTTCCTTACTGAGACTGTTGGATCTGTTGCGCTATGCATAGGTGCAGGGTCCTAGTAGAGTCCGAGGGATCTAAACGTCAAGGGTCAAGCGCTCTTAAAAATCTTTGCTACCCACAAACCCTGGGGCCTTAACCTTAACCCTCAGCCCGATTCACCTTTGCTCATTCGGAGTATGGTTTTGGGGTAAACGATACTACAAATATCAGGAATCCCAAAATTGAAATAGTTTTGGTAACTATTTGGGTCCTTGGCCATCTTGAGGAAATTCGAATTCTCGCATTGTTTAGGGCACTTGGGACTTTATAGTTTTGGGGGTTGAGGCTTGAACTTCCAGGCTAACGACGGCTCTTCGCCTTTTAGGGTTTAGGGTTTAGGGTAGCCTCCGTCCACACATGTCGTGGTAGCACTAAACAAGCTAGGTTTCGTTTCGCAGGAGCGCCAAGACGAAGCTCCAAACCCAAACGCCTTATTCCTAAACGCGCTCGAAGTTCCCAAATCACATGGTCAAACCCACAGGCCATACTCAAGTTTCCAGGGATGCCCTGTCCGGGGATGGGGTTACAACATCAATAAGATGCTTGGGTGGTTGCTATTTCTAATCGCCTGGTGTCTGGGGAGTTCCACAGATATGAGAGATCGAGAGCATGAACGATGAAGAGTCTGAAATGCAGCAACTTATTGAGGCCGACATCACCGCCTTTCTTCACTTCATCTACATGGGCCGTCTTCCTGCTGACCCTGGGATGGATTGTATGGGTATGTGCAGGTGTGTGCGTGTATGCTTGGTCTGGGATGTTGTGGATCAACTAGTTTCACTCGATATGTCTTGAAACATGGACCACGCAGCGTCTGCAGCTAGTACTGGTTAAATTCCTCAGGCGTAGTTATCTCCGACTCCCGTTTTCCCGTTAGAGATCATTCGAAGTCATCTCGCGCCATAGCTGCTGCGACAGTTTGTCCTAGCATGTGCCGTGCTATGTCGTGCCCGTCTCCAGCATCGTTGTTTTGTTTTCGTATTCTTTTCTTCGTACGTAGTGTGTCTGTTGGGCTGGTGATGGTATAAGCTCCCATGTATGTCTTTTGCCTTTAGCACCACCAAAGCACCAAGCATCATGAGCATCAGCGGCTTCTTTGGGCAGCCCCAAACCGCTCCAGATGGCCGCATCTTGTGACCGGAAAGGCGAGGTAAAGGTGGTCGGCGAGGAGATCCCTTTCGGAAAAGGAGAAGACCCATGGTCGGGTGTCGAACACCTACCCGCCCAAATTCAGGGCGAAGCCTCAGGAGAGTTACCTAAACCCTAAAACCCTAAACCCTAAGCTCTGAACCGCTTAGGAGCCCTAAACCCTAAACCCCTAAAGCCGTGAGACAAGAAGCCGAGGAGAAGACCTTTTCCAGGATTGCTGTCATGGAGCGGCTTGGCAGGCTAAATTTCTGCACGACGAGTTGGTCGGTGCTCACGATGAAGGGATTTGGTGGTCTAGATGTCGCGGATTTTACATAGGGCTTAGGGCTTGTAGGCCGCCTGGTTTTGAGGTTCGGGGGTCGCCGATCCCGGGTTTGAGAAGCGGGGCTGTAGGTGATGCAAGCAAGACAATGAAACTCGGGGTTATAACTACTGCAGGGTTTAAGGCTTAAAGCCCTAAACCCTAAACCCCTAAAAACCCTTAACCCTAAACCGAAACCCTGAAGCCCAAAGCACTAAGGCCCTGCAGCCGACGCCGTTTTTCGGCCCTGAATCCTTTGGACCCCAAAACCGATTTGCCGAAGCGCCTTAATTAGATGCGAGTTTAAGGATTTTTGAGGCCGTCGGCCCTTTTTAGGCTTTAGGGCACTTTAAAGCTTTGGGGTATATCTGTGATTTGGTCATCTCAGGTTGGCAGACATGTATGACATACAACGTTTGGTGCAGCTGCCACTTGGCTCCAGACACCAGGAAGGAAGTTGGGTCTGATATACATGCAGAGTGAGGTTGTGCACTGCTCCTGCTCAGTCTTGCGGTGCATTTTGTCCGCGACGACGACTGGGGTTTAGGGTCTGAGGCTTGGGGTTTAGGGTTTCGGGTGTACATACCCACATGTTCTCGTACAGTTGCGCCGTGGTTCTTCGAGTTCTGATTCGCGCTCTCTGGGCGTGCAGTTTTATCGAACGAATATGTGCTAACTGCCAGCAACATTGATAGCATTCTGTTAGGGCTTTATGGCAAGGTTGTTCGACTGATGATGTGAAGGACGTTGTTTGTGTACATCTGGGCTGCGGTTCTTTAACCTGGGGCGGAGGGCCGGGCATACCCGAACAGGGCCTGATGAATCGATTTGTTCTGGTTGATTGCTCGGAGTCGTTCCCGGAATGTTAGATGCACATTTGGCCCGAAACCCCTGTAAAGCCTGAGCCCTAAGCCATAAGCCCCTTGAAATCAGGACATTCTGAAGCTCCGCCGTCGAAAGCCCAAAAAGTGCACAACGGGTTTTTCCTGTCTTTGGCTTTTTTTGCGAGCCATGCCCATATGCTATACATTTTAGAGCCGCTGAACGTGACCTAATCAGCACCCAGCTTGACCCTAAATCCCAAACGCCAAACCCTGTAAACTCTAACCCCGTACCCCTAAAACCCAAAACCCTCATCCTAAGTCGAGGATGTGCGTGGATGTTGAACAGAACCTCACGCCCGAGACGGTCAGCGAGACCCTGAGGCCCATCTGCAGCTTTTGCGGCTGATTCCTGTAAATCGGGCCGTTTACAAATCAGGGTTTGGGGGTTTAGGCTTCAGGGCTGGGGTCCTTTATTGCGATACCGTCATAGTTGTAATTTTGCGTGTTCTCCATGGAGACCATTGAGAGCAGTGCTGCAGCATACATCCTGACTGAGGCATTCACTACCCGAAACCCTTAAGCCCCAAGCCTGAACCCCTAAGCCCCTAAACCCTATGTAAACACCTAAACCCTAAACCCTAAACCTTAAACGCTGAACCCATGAGCCCTGTGACCTTAAGTGCTCCAGGTTCCTCAAGAGACGGCAGGAGTCCCCTGCCGTGGCCGAAACCTATCGACGGGTGCGCCGGAAGGTGCAGCGCTGTTGGTCTATCGTTCCATATATATATATATATTTGTTTTTGATTTTCCTTTGTTTTGCATTGTCATGCTTCAGCTCGCGATGCCATTCTACTGTCATGATGAGGACTCTCACAATCATTCTACTACTGTTATGTCGTCGATTTGTTCGTTTGCTCTACTTGCTCGAGGTTTTGCCACATGGCTTCATGCCCATGAGCCTGCATAGTTCCTGATGTGATGTGGCGCTTGCATGGTCTGAGCTTCCGGTCACACCGCGATGGCAAGTCTCGCAGCACACACACACTTCTATTCATTTTGGTTCGTCAATCTAGTCGGACTTGTGGTAAGGCTGAGGAGTAAGATCACCACGTAGCCCTTAGCGCTGAGTCTACGGATGGTTACGGGTGCACTTGGAGGATTTTGGGCATTTGTAAACTATAAACTGACTTCCCTATGCCCTAAACCTAAATCCTAAACCCTACGCCCTAAACCCTAAACCCGACGCCCTAAACCGTTGACGCTTGATTTCTTGTGGCATTACATCGACTTCTTTGCTGGAGAGACCCGGAAGAGTTGCTGGAAGTGCTGGTCCAGGGTTAAGGGGTTTGGGGTTTAGGGTTTATACACCCCCAATCTCCACGGTTTGTGGTTTATAACTTTCAGCCTTAAAAACCCAAAGCCTTAAAGCTTTCAGGGTATGTAGGCCCTCGAAGGTCGTCGCTTAAGGTTTCCACCAACAGCCCCAAGCCATGGTCCCAAGCCCCCTAAACCTCAAACCCCAACTAAAAGCTCCAAAACCCTTCTTCCGCGATTCCGGCCAGGGTTTCTGCCCTAAACCCTACACCCCAAAACCTACTGCTCCCGGATCCCGCAGACAGGAGCCAAATAAAAAGGCACTTGTATGAGGAAGTCATATTAGGCAACCCCCAAAAGGAAGGTTCTATGGGTTTCATCTGTAGGGTTGAGGGTTTTAGGAGCTCCATAAAGCACAGCGTTTCTCAAGGTTTGTTGAATTTGCATAGCCTTTCGGCGTTTTGACGGAAACGTTTCGACGGAAACATGTTGACTCGTGTCGACCGAAAATTCTGGCCGATTTTGTTTCGGGCAAAAGTTGAAACAACAACGGGCTGGGGGTTCGGGCTCGGCTGCAGCAGGCTGGGGCTGAGGTTGGAATTGGGGCTTGGGGCTGGGCGGTGGTGGCTGGGCTGAGTTGGATGCCTGGGTTGTAAGAGCTAGTCGTGAAAACAAGCAAGTTATGTATATATATATATATGTATATGTATATGTGTGTATATATATATATTGTCGTCTTGAGGGTTCAGGGTTGAGGGGTTGAGGATTGCGGTTGACGGGGTAGACTTCAAGGGTAGGCTTTACTTTACCTCAATCAAGCAGCACTTTCCTAGCTTGGAAGCGCTGGCAGGTGCATGGTAACCATGAGCTGATGGATGGCTTGCTAGACAGCCTGTGAGAAATTTGGTGTTTAGGGTTCTACAGTGTCTTTGGGCGTGGGGTTTAGGTGGGGTTTGCAAAGAATGGGCTTAACGAATCCTACCCTAAACTCCAAAAGGTTCTGTTGAGTTGCAGCTCAGGATAGAGTTTCGAGTGGGTAGGGGACGTAGTATAGACGCGGGATGACTACACACCGTTGCTTCAAGGAAGGCTGATTCAGAGAGCTGCAAGATCGCTCATCCCTAGAGCCCTAAACTACCCTTAGGCCCCTAAGTAGCTCCTTTTTGGGCTTACCTTATAGGATTCCAAATATAAGCCACAAAAAGGAACTACTTAGGGGCCTATGGGTAAACCCTAAATAGTGCCGTGGCGTTTCGGGATTTTCTGGGCCAGGAAGCTGGGAGAGGGAGGTCAGACTACTTCTGATTGACAGCTTTTGAACCTTGGGGTTTGGGAGTGCGTTTTGAGGGGGTTTAGGGTTTAGGGTTCAGGGTTTAGGGCTTAAAGGAAATCGATCCGAACCTAGAGAGCTACCCATCTCTGATTATTTACATATTTTGGTTTCTCAGGGTTTAGGCTTCAGGGTTTCGGGCCTTTTGGGTTAGCTTGGCTGTCCCGTGGGTCTCCGGCTGTCTGGACTCTTTTGCATTGTGATACCCAGCCCTAAGGGTCCATGTAGCCAAGTAGTAGATACTTTGGCCTCAAAATAGTCCCTATATAGGTACTCACTTTGGGGGGCAATGTAGCTACTATTTACGTGCATGGACCCTTTGGCCAGTGGCGTGCCCACTGCAGTGCCCCGGAAAATAACTTGCTCTGCTTGTGGTTATCGGGCTCAATTGGGCTAGACTCTAAACCCTACACCCCGAACAGATTTACGACGTACGGGCAACGGAAGCAGTTCCTGCTATCCAGTTGGCCTGGAGGAGAGATAGTTCGCGATCGCCCTTATGAATGATATCGAAGTTCAACCGAACCCCGAACAACGCAGGAAACCCTAGAACCCTGGCAGCCCTAAGCCCGAAAACCCTAAATCACTAAGCCCCAAACCGAAAGTTTGATTGAACCCCGCAGAGCCCTAAGCAATCTGAACCCTGCAAGTTGATGGGCAGTCGAATCGCCACCTAAGAGGAACATACAAAAAATGTTTATGCCCTTTTAGACACTTTGGCTTTTTGCCCATGTCATCGCTATCGCGGCCCCACAAGCCTAAGCCCCAGACTTCACACCCGAAACCCTTAAGTCAAGCTCCTGGAGAGTCGGAAGCATGAAGCCTGAACCTTAAATTGGGGTTTTGGGTTTAGGGTTTAGGTTTAGGGTTTAGGGTAAACCCTAACCCCCCATATGAATTCTACCCCATAAACCCTGAATAAACTCTAGTGTCTAGGTGAGGTGATTCCATCCGTCCAGCCAGTCTATATACTATCTATCTCTATCTATCTGTCTTTCTGTGAGTCAGTCAGTCTGAGGCGGTACCAATTATGGGCTATGGGGTGGGGGGTGCGGGACGGCGAGCCGGGATCATATATATATATATATATCTGTCATATATATATATAGATAGATATAGATATAGATATCGATATAAATAGAGATATAGATATAGATAGAGATAATATAGATATAAACATAGATATAAACATAGATATAGATATAGATATACTGATATAGATATGGATGTACGTATGTGCATATGTGCCCGTTTGCCTCTTCTACAATGAGCAACAACAGGCTTTACCCAAGGTTAAAACTTCGAGCTTAGGGTGGGGCTGGGAGACTTCAGGGGGGAACCCCCAGGCCAACGCCCCTCAATTTCCAACGAATGGCTTTGGGGCTCTGCACACTGAGACTGGGAGGCCAAATACTCTGTGTGTGTGTGATCACATGTATATACTCGTATAAACTCTTGCATATTTTCATATACATTCATATATATATATATATATAGAGAGAGAGAGAGAGAGCGTGTGTGTGCGTATATATCTGTATATGTAGGTACTTATACATGTACAAATAGGTACACAGAGACAGACAGACGGACAGACAGACAGACAGACAGACAGACAGACTGACACACACACACACATGGTGCACATCACTGCTATGTGATCTGATGAGTATTCTGTTGCCATGCTCATAGTGATGAAGGTTTTGGGGTTGTTACTATTTCATGGTCGTTGTCGCCATCATCGGCATCGTCAGCAACAGCATCATCGTCGTCATCATCTTCATGATCATCATGTTTATCATCATCGTCGTCATCGTGGCCATAAGAAACATCATCAGCATCAGCATCATCATCTCAACCGTGTTTGTTCTCACCAGTTTCATTCTCCTCGCCTTTGCATTTCGAGCCGAGGTGGACCTCTTTGTCAATGACAAGCACGAGCCTGCAGCGTGGTTGCAGTGGATAGTAGTTTCGTGATCCCACGGTCTTGGGGTCCAGCTTCAGACGTGCCGGTTTGGTCGAACCAAGTTACGGAACCTTCCCATACCCCACAAGCGTACTTATCGTATGTTCTGGATAATGCAGGGGTTTTGTCCATCAGCAGCGGAGCAAGCTCTGACCCTAAACCCCTAAACCTTAAACCACGCTAAACCCCCAATGCCCTAAAAAACCCTAAGCCCTAAGCCACCCTAAGCCCTAAACCACCCTAAACCCCAAACCCTAAACCACCCTAAACCCCCAAAGCCCTAAACCACCCTAAACCCTAAACCGAGGCTTACATCAAGGTCGAGGATCTCTCCAGAGAAGCCTGGATTGCACTTATGAGCCATCTTCACATGGCTTGCAGAGTTGCCGGGGTTTGGGATGGTTTAGGGTTTAGAGGTTTAGGGTCTAGGGGGTTTTAGGGTTTAGGGGTTAAGGGTTTAGGGGGCTTTAGGGTTTGGGGTTT
>CAJNJA010016276.1:0-36842 GCA_905231915.1 Symbiodinium necroappetens | reverse complement strand
ACGGAACATGTATTTGGCCGTGTGTAACGTAACTGAATACAGTCGTTTCTTAGCTCGGGGTAAGCTTGGCATAGTTTTGGCGATGAACCATGTAAATATACGTACGTATGTATATATATGTATGTATGTATGTATGTATGTATGTATGTGTGTCTGTATATGTAAATGTATACGTAGATGTCTGTGTATGTGTATGTGTAGGTGGATGTGCATGTGCATATGATATGTATATGTATATGTAGATGCATATCTATCTATATATATATATATGTACATGTATATTGAAAACGAATGTATATGTATGTATACCTATGTATATGTGAGTATATGTATGCACATGTATGTATATGTTTGTATCTGTTTGTATCTGTATGTATATGTATAAGTAACTGTACATATATATATATGCACACACACACACACACACCCAATGGACATAGCTGCCATAGCCTGTGCTCTGTATCTCTCTCTCTTTCTTTCGCCAGGGCTCTCTCTCTCTCTCTCTCTCTCTCCCTCTATCCATGTACACTACTCTGAGATTCTTTTCTGCACCATTATATCTCCGCCCTTTCCGGAGGGAGTCCCGGCCCGACCATGCAGCATTGGCAGCCCAGCCTGCTGGGCTGTCTCGACCAACCAGCAGCATGTGTTCAGCAAGTTGTTCCTTGGGCGAAACTCCCACAAATGCAGCTCTCTCTGTTGGTGTTTATTAGCACGGATTGTCGGATTGCCTGCCACGGCTGACATGTTTGTGCAATGCATCTGCTGTGCTACTGCAGAATGCCACTGCTGGATGACACACCCGATTTTCTATGTTCTGCTGAAGCATGTCTTGGAATGTCTCAAGTCAACAGGTGCTTCATTTTACCAAGGCTACCAGTCAGCACATGCTGACCACGGCTATCATGAACTCAGTCCACATACCCTGTGGGTACAGTACATGATTGTAGCATGCACAGGGACGCGCGTGGAAGTAGAAGTATGCATGTAGTTTGTACAGGTCCTAGATATGCACACAGGCAGAAAGAACTGCGAGGCATGCTCAGGAAAAACTGACAACGGCGCCGGGACAAGAAGCCAAAGGGTTCAAACGGCACACAGACCCAAGTGATGCTGCTCCCGCAGGCACCGTCACAGCAGGCTTTGCAGCACCCAGGACTGTGGGAATGAAAAGAATTTAACGCTGTGCTCGACTACACTGACTACACCCCTCACCTGCAGCTGCTGTCCAAGGTTCTTGAAGGGGATCGAGCTGAACCAGTTCCATTCGGACATTTCCTCCTGAAGCTTGGCAAGGCTTGAGGCCCTTCGTCTGCCCTCTGCAATCTGAAGTCTGCAGGGTCTACCAATGGCCACGCTTTCATGCAGAGAACGGTTGAGCCTCGCTCAGGGCTGCGATGCGCTTGTCGCGCTCCTCTCAGCCAAGGAGGTCACAGCGCAGTCGGAGCACCACAGGCAAGGAAGGGACCCGTCACAAGTCTTGATGCCGGTACTTCTGTTCTTACTGTACAGCGGCAGTATCACACTCTCGACACGAACAGCAGATAAGCCGTGATGGTGTCGGTACCCCCTTGGCGCAGCTGCGCGACCAGTCCTTCTCGAAGTCTATGACTTCCTTGACACCCTCTTCGCCCATGATCTCTTTGGCCAGGTTAGCAATGTAGACCATGCAGAACAAGTGAATCAAAAGCTGCCCCATCATGCCTGTGCGCGAGAAGGTTAGGGACTCTCTTGTAAGAAACCTTGTAACAGCAGGTGATGCCGGCAAGTCGCTCAGCAGATTGGCAGGATGGAACACTGAGGACAATGGCCGAACTCGATGCATCCGGTCCACCGGCTTCGCAAAGGAGAAAGCCAAGGAAGCGACTCCAATCATGGTCCCGCTTGCCATCATCTGCGGCTCGGACGGACGGGTACCGTCTACCGACATGGTGGACATGGTATAAGCAGCAATCATCGATTCCAGCATCATGATTTGCATTTGCTGTACCGCAGACAGTAAGGTGCAGCGGCCCTGCCGGATGATGTCCACCACTGAGCCGATGGAAGGAGTTCGCGAGGTGAATGGAGCTGCTGTGGAGGCATCCCCCAGCTGCACCATCGGGGTATCCTCCATTGAGTCCAAGCCTTCCGCCCACTTCGCTGCACCGGCGGCAAAGGCATTGCCGTGTTTCTTTTGCTGCAACTCCTGTTCTTTCTTCATCTCTGTCTGAAGCCGGCCCATGACAGACTTCATAGCTGAAAATTGAGCCATGACACCCACATCCTCACCGGCCTGCCTCCTTTTTTCAAGCTCCTCTTGAATCCACTCCTGCTGCTTGGAAACCAAATCCTTCTTCTTCCGCTCAAGCTCCACCTTAGACTTTTGCATGATTTCCTGAGCTTTCTGCTGGTTCTCTTGCCGGATCGCTTCCAGCTGATCTTCCGCCTTGCCCCCCTGAGGCGAGCCGTTTTCATCCGACTTCGATGCATCAACATTGGCATTGCCAAAGCCACTCAACAAAGCGAGCCCAACATCTGCCTCTTTCAGAGCCCCCACATCATTGCCACCATCTCCACACATAAAAGAAAAGCTTTTCTCACTTTTGCGCACAGCCTGAATGACTTGCTCCTTCTGGAAGGGTGACATTCTGGCAAATATCTTCACAGAGCTCAGCTGGGACTGGAACTTTTCACCGAATCCCTGCCATGCCTTTTCCAGCGGGGCCCCGGTGATGATTAAGTCGCGGGACTGGCTAAGAGCTTTGACGCCCGTAGCATCAAAACTTACAGATTCGGCCTGTTTCCCATGCGACGTTATCGCTGCACGCCACTCTAGATCACCGTCGTCCTTCTCTGATAGAACCAAAGCCTGTTCTGGGCTGTACTGGGCGATGCCTACTTCCACGGCCACACTGAGAGCCGTCAGCGGTGCATCGCCTGTGAGCATGACGCAAGCATGGCTCGAATCCTGAAGGGATCGGATCACCAGCATGGAGTCCTTGCGTGTCTCGCATTTGAAAGCGATGAAGCCTCCGAAAGTCAGCTTGCATTCGATCTCGGATCGCGGCCGATTGGCCACATCTGCATCGCTTAATCTTGAGTATGCCAAGGCGAGCACTCGCTGACCTTGCTCAGCCATGCGCTTGTAAGCCGCATCGTACCAGCCCGGCTTCTCCACAAGGAGCTGGCCAATGGCTTCTGGGGAGCCCTTCACCAAACTGTACATCCCACTTTGGCACTTCCCATCCGCCGACGTGACTTTGCAAACCGTACTCATCCTTTGGAGGTCCGAGGAGAAGTGGAAGCGATGCTTGATAGCTACACTCAGCTTGCTCGCTTCTAGCCTGTCCTGCTTCAGGCTCCTTAGTTGGGTACACTGATCTATGCTCCATGGTCTCCGAGATTTCGAGCTATTTCATACTCCATAAACTCTACTCCACAGTTACAGAGGGCAAGGCTCTTCTCCAGCTCCGCTATCTTCTTGGCGAGTTCCTCCTTTTCCTTCTTGTCTGATTCAACTTCATCTTTCAGGTTGGCCATGAACTCCTTCTGTCGAAGGATCGTAATCTCTTTGGCCCTCCAATTGGAGGGCGAGGCAGTGCTAGTGCTGGGCTGATAGCTCCAACTAATACCTCTCAACGCAGCAACCTCGATGGGGTCACCCAAGAGCTTGTTGTCCACCTCGATCCTCGGCAAGCTACATAAGCGCCCCACCCAACAAGCTGTTGCAGACATAGCTACTGCATGAACACTGTTGTCAAGTGCTCGGACCTGCAACTCCACTTCCTCCACTGCATTCCACTGCTGTACAAAGTTCCAACTTTACGCCCCGATGCATACTTCTGCTAGGTGGCAGGGAATGGCAACCGGCTAGAACAACGCAGGCCATGGTGGAAGCCTCGTTGACGGCCGTCTCTTTGGGCTCCTTCCCAGTGCCGGCATTCACCATCCCAACGGCCACCATCTGGTCCGAGGTCAAGGTACCGGTCCTTCGGATCTGACAAAACAAGGACTAGTGACTAAGCCTACCTCTCGACTCGCCTTCCCGCGCTCTACCCCGACTCCCCAAAAACAGTGAGCACCAACATTGCAGCGCGAGTTTCTTATCAAAGAAGCAATGGGAGACACGTCCGGCAAAGGGCACCCGGAAGGGTTCAGTGCAGTAAATTCCAGCTTTGAGCAAGCTCATCAGAGCCGTGTTTACGGCAAACGCCATCTGCATTGGAAGCGATGGCGGCACTACCGACGTGATAATCTGAGTACATCGGATCAGCGTCTTATACGTCGGTCGTGTCGGGTCTTTCAGCGCCGCATTCATGACGTAGCCGGCCGCGGCCAAAGCAAAAACTAGAAGGAACATCAGCTGCAGAGTGGTCTCTACTGTGTCGGCACTGACATTCTCCGTTGAGAACTCGATCATGCGCATGAGCTCGCCCTGCGAGGAGTTGAAGCCAGTTCGGAGGACAAAGCAAAGGATGCCATCATCTGGCGGGCTGCTTGCATCCCCGTCGACTTTCTTCTTGCTTCTTTCAGGAGCCGTCGTCTGGATTAGAGACGTGCCGCTGAAAAGAGCATGTATCCTCGGGCTCCGGGATGTGATGACAAGGTCACAAGCAGCAGCTACTACTCTAGGATGCCAGGCTCTTTGACTAACTGAGTAGGACAGACCACCAACGGAGTCTCGGACCCCGCCTGTGCTTGCCAAAACAGTCCACGATCAAGTCGGAGTCCGTCCCGGCACCCATCGCATCCTTCATCTGTGGCACGGACTCACCTGACATCACAGGAAGAGACTGAAGGCAACAGCATGACGACCCGCTGCGGCCGCTGCCTGTAAGCGTGGCTTCGTTCACAATGGCGCTGCCACTCACGATGAGACAGTCGCAGGGCACCAAGGTCTCCTGCGAAGTGCTCAGACGGAGACATTTGAGAACAACTGACACAGACCTGCACAAAGCACTTAAGCAACAGCGGCGCAAGTTTGAGACCTTCTTCTCGTGGTTCTCGGTCCCAGGCTCTGCCTTCTTCTCTTCTGCCCTCTGCTGCAACACGTGAGTCAACTCTCGGAGGCAGCAACAGAGGCTCGAAGATGAGACCACGTGCTTTTAACAGCCAAGCTGCTTGGTATGCAGAGAGATCAAGTCCCCGGGCAGGAGTTCCTCTATGGGTTTGTTCTCCCACTTCCCGCATCGGAAGACGAAGACCTTAGCAATGCGAGGACAGCGTGGGAAAACAAAACCCTGTGAGTTGTGGATGACTAAGGGGCAGGCGTTGAAGCCTCGGAAAAGTAAAGGAATCCCGTGACACGCGCCCAGCCATGCACCAACATGTTGCAGCGAAAAGAGCTAAAAGTGCAGGCAGTGGGGCTCTTCGTGCTCATCCCACGAAGGGTTGACATGGACTTCAAGCGTTGGAAGACCGTGGAGGCTTCAAACATAAGGATGCTCCCCAATGTGAAACAGGTGTACTTCCTGAGCTTCACACTACAGAATGGGCCAAGAGTGCTACCGCAGCTGAGGCACCACATCGTGTCCATAACCCACAGGGCAGCTGAGAAAAGCTGAAAGATCACCAGCGGTGATATCAGCTGCTTCTGAAAAAGCCTCGGATAACAAACCGCGGAAGAAGCGCACGATCGTCGGGAAAGGGCAGCCCGGGCAAGGTTCCATGCAAGCCTTGGCACTGCATGAAGGTCGGCTTGGGGAGGTCGAAGATATTGGACCCATATTTGTCCTGGCAGAGAATCACGAGCCGACGACTACACCGTTTCAAGCTCAGTCTGGTCACAACCCAGACTCCAGCACACCCCCCCCCACCCCACAAGACGAGCGAGGCATCTGCCTGGGCCAGCCCAACCTTGCCGGAGGTGTCCAGTCCTGCAGAGAATGCGGGCCTCGCCCACAGGAAGCAAGACATGCGATGTCATCAAAACTGGTCCTTTGCAGTCTCGGTATGTTTTCCACGGTAAATTGGTTGGGCATTGAATCAACCGGACGCCTGGGATGGCGCATGACTGCGCATTTGTATCACGAAGTTCGACTAAACCCTGGCACGCCCCTCAACACAGCCATGCAGGCAAGTCACCCGGAAGATCTAGGTCCTTTCCAGAGATACACATGGAATGTCTGACACCACATGTGGGAGCTGCTTCAGCTACCAGGTTCCGAGGCGGGAGGCGAAGGACCTGAGAATGGGTGGCTGCAGTTTCAACTCACTCACACTTAAACAGACCACCCGGAACAAGACAAAACCCAATGAAAGCAGCCTCAGGAGTTCGATCAAGCCACAGCAACATCTTTGAAAGTAGGTGCTGGGCCAGTGTGGGCCCGTGCTACTCCGTTCGAACTGCACAAGCCATCCAAACCACATTCTCCACCAACCAAAGGAAACACGAGAACAGCAATCAGGCTGCAGTTCGGGAGCATGGCAACTACGAATGCAGATAAAGAGTCACCTTTAAAGGAGAGCATGAATCTTAAGACGCGGATTCATGCGGACGATCGACTCGCACTAGGAAAAGACAGCTCGCTGAGCTGCACGCACGCTGTTGACAGGCACAGGCCGGCTAAACACAACAGGTTCATGCAAAACCTGCATCCAAGCTGCTCCCAGAAGGTCTGGGTCTTCAGTTCCAGCCTCGACAAACTCAAAGTTCTGGTACCTGCTGCACTGGTCTCGAACACGCTGCTTGCAACTTGCAGCAGCCCAGTGGCAAGTACATGAGCAGCCTGGCTCTAGGTCCACTGGGCTACTAGATGTCCACTGCAAAGCTTCAGCCAAGATGCTGAAACTTGAAGTGGCAATTCAGCGTGACCTACAGACAACATGGTCTGTCAGCCCGTCACACTTCGCCGAGGTGAACGCGTAATGGGAGCCGGATATCTTCCGTGACAGCTGTTCACATACATGTACAAGAACGACTCCCTCCGACCCGCCGACTAGATAGGATGTGACTTCATGCATTGTCATGTGGTAGAACGTCCCTCCATGCGTTCTTTGCTGTGATTGATACGATCACCGAGTAGAACCCAGGCACAGAGAAGATGGTGGTGGCTTGATGCATTCATCATCATGTTAGGAAGTATCTGGACGTACAGTTCGTACAGCTTCACCCCCTCTTTCCACAAATCGCACGACGCCTTTACTTTTCCGAATGCACGCACACGGGTGTGTGTGTGTGAGAGAGAGAGAGGAGAGAGAGCCTTTTCTCCGGACTGCATCGAAAACGTTGAAGCTTGAGTTTCGGCTAAGGACAAGCTAGTGCCAACGGCTAAGCACGAGGAGCTGTCGACTCGTGGCGCAGCTTGCGCAGCGTCTTGGCTAGAGTTTGTGGAGGATTGATTGATGGCTGTTCGAGGCCTTAACTAAACTTTGCAGGCTGCTCTTTTCTTCGGCGCTCGCTCTGGCCTCTGACTCGTGGACTTCGCAAATGTCTGCCTTCCCCTTGTTGGCGTGCGGCGTAACACGCACAAAACCTCAGCTGCATGAGCCGACCACACCAGAGAGCAACGACTCAGTAACTCGGCACTGCTTCATGCCAGCCGCTAGCCTTTGAAACTTTTCACTTGTCAACTGAGCCGCTGCCGCTTTGGACTCGTTTGGACGGCTGGAAGAGGAAGAGGGCTCGAAAAGAGATGGACCAAACGCACATCAGGTGAAAGAGCACGTGCACCTGGAGACCAAGAACAGTGCAGCATGAGGCGTCGCAAGACCAGACATGGAAGCATTGTAGCAAGTTTCCAGTCGATACTTTGCTGTCAAAGCTTGCTGCGATCTCTGCATAAGCTGGCCGAGCCACCACTATGTTCCTCGGCAGGAAATCGACTGACATTGAATATAGAATAGGAACATTCTCCACGTGCTTTCTCTAGCTGTCGCTGTCGGACCATCAAGGTGTGGCCGCTATGCTATCATTAGCAGGTGCAATATCTTGCGGCTAGGCAGCAGGAAAATGAAAACGCATGCAACGGCACTGGGCATCATCTGAGAGGGCAGGGATTCCTGCCGAAGCCGTGTTCGCAACCGCTTCGCTACCTCACCTCGAAACGTCACCTTTTGCATGGACTGCTGACAGGCTCCTCGTCGATCCCGAGCTCGGTCTCCTGCACGGCAAGGATTTGGACATTGGAGATGCCACTGTCTCCGGCTTCAGAACTGAAATTCGTTTCTCCTTCTGATCTTGCTGTCCACTTGTGAAGGAAACCCCCTTCTCCTCAGATGGAAAACGGCTAGACTAGCAGCGGGTCTCAGCTTCCAAGCCAACGCCGAGCCTTGGCAGCTTCAGCCTTCTCTTTGATTAGCCGCTTCTGCTCTTCCAAGGCCCACTGGTACGGCTGGCCGACCTTGCGCGACATCGAGGAACCCGAGCACTGATTTTCCGGCGCCAGCGTTCGAACATCGACTCACGAGATCTCTAGACTGTGACTCTGGGGTCCTGTTGACTTTCGCAAATGCAGCAAAAGTTGCTATTCGCGTGGCTACCAACGATCTCTCGCCGCATGTTGCGAGCTTGGCTTCTTTTATTGCCGGCTGGCCACTGTGTCCTGCCACAGTTTTAGTGAACAGGCGTAGTATGCCACGAAGAACGCGGCCACCTTGGTCTGCCGAAGTGGGGAGAATCAAAGCTTCACTCACTCAATGCTATCAGGCCGATCCCTCATGCAGCGTTCCATGCCCAGGCACGATGTACCTCTTCCATGGAGCTCTGACGAGGAGTCTCACATGAGCTACGCTTCTCGGATGGCGCAGGCGCATCCTGCCTCCGACTGCATGGGGCAACGATGATTCCGACAACGATTTTTGGATAGTCGCCAGGGATGAAAACGGATGAAAACACAAAACTAGTCTTGCATGGAACAGTGTTGAAAACCGAAGCTGTGATGACATAGACATGTGCACGATGATTCAAGAAAGACCTAGCAAAGCATTAAGGAACCTTGTGTTCGATATGCAATGTAAATCTACAGTTGTATGCGCAAAACACAGGACTCCTCTATGCCCTATGTACCAGTATTGAATGGTCACATCGTAAATTGTGAAGCTGATTCATATCATGAAGTGAGAATACGATAAGACGAGGCAAAAGCTGGATAGCAAGAGGAGCAGAATACAAGAGAGGAGGATTTGTTCCACCCGCTCAGCTGACTGAGGATAGAGGTCAAGGCATGACGGCGCAGGATCAAGGCTGGATGGTGCTGTGCCCACATGACAAGAACAGGACGTGATGGAACTATGTCAACCCGGAAGCATCGCAAGTCAAAGACGCACTGCCGTAGTCTGCTGACTGCGACGTAAAGCGGCGGCCTAGGGCAGGACCTCCAAGCCCAGCGATTCGGGCGCCCTGGTGGCGCCCTGGCGCTCAAAGCGCTCAAAGCTTTCGGGCCAAAAGAGGGCGCGGCGCGTCAGAAACTCTGCTTCTGAAATACTTAAAGCGGCTCGGCCCAAAGCAAAAGCCATCTGTGCACGTCAGGACTGCACAATGTCATCAGCGGACATGCTCTGTGGCCGGAACATCTGATTCCGGACCCGGCTTTGCAAACCTGCCAGGCGCCACACCCTCCGCTGAAGAAGCCATGATGATCGACATGCAACGGATTGGAAACTCCCCTCCCAGAGCGCGCCGGGCATCCCAGGCTTGGCGCCTGACACAACGTCACAGGGACGGGACAACTCCGGAACTTCTCCTCCTTGCCTGCTGAAAGCGGAGCCGAAATGCTCCGAAGCCGAGGCGGCTCCAGGCGAAGCGGGCGCTGTCGCGGGCCGATCCTGCAAAACGTGACACGAAGAAGCTTCAACAGGGTAGCCTGCAATTATTGCTCTAGTTGAGTGTTTTGTTGGGGGGGCAGCCACCGCTGCATGGCAGATGCATTTGACTCGACCCCGAACGTCTCTCCGTCTCGCACCCGCTCGGTGAAAGAAAACGAAGAACTCACTGATCGTGGAAAACTGCCCTTTCGTGCATCTACAGCGAAAGACAATCGCGGAACTTGTGTTTTTGTGTGCTCCACAAAGCATGTCGTGGGACTTTCACAATGTGCCTGCATGACATGGCAGGGTTTCAAGCAGACAAAGATGTTCAGAAACTTTTTGTCCTGATGGGATCCGCATATTACTCTCTCTCTCTCTCTCTCTCTCTGCAGGAGGTGGGGGCCCCAGGTGCGCGTGCGCGCACCCGCTTGTCCTGGGGTGTCTAACCTTATTGTTATCTCTCTCTCTCTCTCTCCCTCCCGGGCATGGGGACGTCTCACCGTCCCCGGGCCTGTCGGCCCACCCGGTCATATTGATCAGGCAATGGGGAGTGACGAACGAACATTGAACATCCAAAGCGCTAAAGCTAAGTTATAATGGATACAAAGAAGAGGATGTTCGAATATTCTCTCAGACACATGCAAACATGGTTGGCTTCCCCTGCTCATCTTCAAAGAATAACGAAATAAAGCTCCCCCGGGAAGTAACGCATGTTCCCCCTGATTCATTCTTCAGGGACAGCTTCACGAATTGGGTTTGCGAGTCGACTGTTTGTGGCTAAAGTTTTGTCACCTGTACCTCGAGAGGGTAATCAACTTTGGGCTTAACAACAAAGTGACCACAACAACTAAAGCAGGCATCCCCGTCTCGAATATCGACTTCAATGCAAGTCACAAAGTCAAGTCATCGTGGAGTTGTATTATCTCTCTATCTCTCTCTGCCGTTGCATCCAGCGGGTCTAACAGCGCTAGGCAACGCGTGAGGCTCAGCCCTTCAGGCCCTTCGCGAAAAGAAACAGCAAGCCGCCCCGCAAGCAGCGGGCAACGCCGACATATGCCAAGCACACACCTTTGGTTTCACCTTCGCGGCCCGCTCACCACACTCAGACAAGTTCGACACCCGACGAGCATACCAAAATGGTACGACGGACAGACCCTGTTTTTGGAGTGGTATGGAAGCGCATCGCGCCGGGTCCGTCGCCATCGCCAGACCTAGTTTGTATGGCGCCAGGAACGCTTTCTGCATCCCGGCCTGTCGCCCGCCAGCGAGCGACGACCCACGAGTCTCTGAATAAATGATTGGGTGGAGAGGGTGGGAGCTGAAAACCGTCGGGCGACGCAAGGCCTGCAGCAGCTGCGGCACATGCGTCGTTCGACGAACTTGTCCTTTCACACATTTCATGTGTTGTGTTACACGACACCCGACGAGCATACGAAAATGGTACGATGGACAGACCCTCTTTTTGGAGAGTGGTATGGAAGTGCCGGGTCGGGCCGGGTCCGTCGCCACCGCCAGAGCGGCGCCGGGACGCTTTCTGCATCCCGCCTGGCGCTCCCCAACCCACTCCGCGGGGTCAACCCCCTCACACCGCCAGGTTCCCGAGCTCGTCCGCAGCGGCGTTCACGGCGAACTCGAGGTCTTGGACCGCCTTCGCCAGTGTACGCAGGATGCGCACCGGCGTCTTGACCCTGCTCCAACCCATGCGCCGCCCCAGCTCCAGATCACCTCTGGAAACGGCGTCGGAAACGCTGGCTTTGGACGGTGCCCGACGGAAGTCAGGCCCAGTCGGCCAGCCTTGCTGCTGTCGAGCAGAAAGCCGCCAGGACGCCGTTGACCGCTGGATCTTTCCAGTAGCCCTTGGTCAGGGCCTGGGTTCACCGTAGAATGCTTAACATCGAAGCCAGATGAAGGACACGGCTAAGGTGGGGCAGGGTTGGGACACTGACACGGCTTGGATGACTATTAGAGCAGGTACCTGGTTAGCAAAGGTGAGGATGCGGCTTGGCTTTAGGCAGGCACACAGCCAGCAAAAGACACGGCTTGGGCTGGGGCTTGCAAAATTGAGAACGGTTTGGCTTTGGGTAGGGAGCAAGCACAAATAATAAGAAAGTTGCTTAAAGTTACGTTCTTAGCTTATAAGTGCTCGGATATTTGGGTCCACCAAGGTCCTCCCTCCTGATACCTGCAGGGCATGTTCAGGGGCCCGAAAACCTGGCAAGCCTCCCAAGAAATTTGGGTGGGGTAAACCACTCGATTCTGGACACTTGGGTGGGTTTGCATAGGAAAACCCACACAGAGCCGGACCCGGTGGACTTTCGGAAGTCTCAAACGGTGTCCTCACGGAAAAAACTTCGGAAGTCCTCGGAACTCGTCGGAAGTTCTCGGAAGTCCCAAACCATGTCCTCACAGGGAAGTCCTCGCAAGTCCTCGAACTCCTCGCAAGTCCCAAACCGAGTCCTCTCGGGCAAGTCGTCGGAAGTCCTTAGACATTGTCGGAAGTCCTGGAAAGTCCCAAGGCGTGTCCTGTCGGGGAAGTCCTCGGACCTCCTCGGAACTCTGCCCCCGAGAGGACACGGCTCGGGACTGCCGAGTACTTCCGAGGAGTTCCGAAGAGTTCAGAGGACTTCCGAGGACTTTCCCGAGAGGACACGTCTTGGGACTGGCCGAGAGTTCCGAAAAGTTCCGCAGACTTCTGAGGGCTTTCCTGAGAGGACACGGCTTGGGACCGTCGAGGAGCTCCGGTTTGGGACTTTCCAGGACTCCAAACTCCCCGAAAGGACACGGTTTGGGACTTCCGAGGACTTTCGAGGACTTCTTTGTGAGGAGGCCCTTCCGGAAGTCTGCGGGAGTCCGCGCGAGAATAAGTTAATCAGTTATACGTTAATTATAAAGTTACAAAATTATAAATTTAGAAATATATAAACTTAAAAACGCTTGAACCCGGCACGAAATGCCGGAACATGGCACAGCAATGTCGCCGCACTGATCGCCCTGTCAGACCGTGACACAGTGTGACTGATGTTGATACCAAGCCGGATCCACAAATTAGGCCTTTAAAGATTGAGCCGTATCGAATAATGAGACATTATGGACCGAGCCGGACCCCTGATTGAAGTCTTTGTTAGACTAGACCGTACAGTATCGTTTCTGTAGTGGGCCGGCTCCGACATTCAAGCCTTTACATACCGTGCCGTGTCGCCTTTTGAAGTTGTTGATGACTGAACCACATCCATGTTTGGTACGGGAACTGGCTGCCCTCATCTCAGTCAATGATAAGCATTCCACGGGGTTCTCAAGTCAGGGCCCACTGGCCAGCGACGTGAGTTCCAGCCACCGCTGTGAGAGTCGACGGGCCAACGACGGCTGGGCACCGGTCGCCGGCTGCGACGACTGGCCAGCCACATCCGCCTGCAGCGACGCTCCTCCGGCGCTCGCCTCACTGAGGTAACCATGCCGGCGCCCCGGCATCTGGGCCGCCGGCAGAATCTGACCACGACCACGGGCGACGTAGAAGTCCGTCGCGTCGACATGGGCGAACCCGTGGTCAGGGGCTTCGTGGGCGTTGGCGAAGCCGACGACGGCACTCTCCATGCCGACGACCAAGGCCCGACGCTGAAGCCGAAGTGGATCGCCACATCGACGCCATTGTTGAGGACGTCCTCCAACACGGCGAGAGAGAGGCGTTGACGGCCGACATAGCGCCGGCGAGGGGAGTGCTAATCTGAAGCTGAAACCAGTCGGGCGACGCAAGGCCTGCAGCAGCTGCGGCACACGCGTCGTTCGACAAACGTGTCCCTTTACACATTTCATGTGTTACACAGCCAAAACTCCGAAATCTGATACTCAATTTATCTCCGTGGTCTGCTTCTCGTTTCTCGTCTGCTTTTCTTGCATGAGAGGCACAGGGGGCTTTGCTCGAGGACTCTTCCGTGCCTCTGACCAGTCGGCTCGAGGTGGCGCGGAGCATGCTCGCGTCCTTGGTATGGCTCTGCACCACCACTTCTTGGCTTTCCGGTCACCGACCTCATCCGTCCGGGGCTTGACGCGGGCCTGCCTCAGCATCAACAACCATGGCTTGCTCTCGTGTCAGACACCCAACCGCATTCAGCCCTGCACCTTCGGTCCAGCAAGTGTCCTGGAACTTTGGCAACTGCCTCAGTTCGCAGAGAAGCCAGCGAAGCCAGCACACCCCGCCCTTGCGACGTGCGCTTCGTGCGCTTTGCAAACTGAGGTGGGAGGCTCTGGACCACGGCTTGGCTCACTGTGCTCCTCGTCTGAAAGCCTCAGGCGTAGCTGCTGCGTAGCTGCGCAGCTTTTGTTTGCCCAGTCGCAGGGCTCGCAGAGCTCGGACCGACTCGGACCTGGACCCTTCGACCTCCAGAGAAGTGCTCGAGGCTCCCTTCCACCACAACCCCCTCGGCACATGAGTTCTACGCTCTGCCAGGCTCAGGTCATTCTGAGGTCACAGCCCGTGGGCACATCGCCAGTGGGTATCTGGAGGTGGTCCTTCCCGCGCAACCACCTGCCCGTCGCGCAGAGGAAAGCTTCGGTCTGTGCCGGGAGTTCGCAGATGTCAGCGGGCCTTTCTCGCTCGCACTTTCCAGGTACCTGGCGCCACGTTGGGAGTCGCTCAGAAAAAAGACCGCCCGAGTGCAAAGCGACCCTTGGGCCCCTGCAAGACGAAGACTTCCTGCAAAGGCAGCAGGACTGACAAAACAGAATCACGCAAGGCCATGACGGTCACCTCCGGTCATGCAGGCTCTCGACTCGCAACGAGCACAGTCCAGCCAGTCTCCACCCTTCAATAAGAACGTGCTTGCAAGAAGACGAGCAACCCACGCGTCCTGCAATACCAGGCCAGGCAGCCCCCGAAGGCTGCGAAGCAGAGCAGCAGGAGCCTGGGCCCGGGCTTTTTGAGAGAGTCGAAGAGGCCAAAAGGTTGCAAAAAAGCGGCCAAAGCATCGGCCCAGGATCCTGTCAGAGCTGCAAAAGCTCCGTTGCTGGGCCCTCTCTGCACTGAGCCTCACTGAGCAGCCGCCGGTGGCCCTGCAGACGTGGCATCTCGGCTCCAAAATCTCCAGCTGTTTCAACTGCCTCCCACGCCCAGTTCGTCTGCAGGCTGTTCCGCCTTACAGGGGTCCAAAGAGTCCATTGAAGAAAGGCTGCAGGACTCTTCCGAGGCAGAAGGTCGGCAAGGCAAAGACGGGAAGGATAAACTGCGCTGCGATGAAGTGACGCTTGGGCAACGGCAAATTCTTCGCAGACAAGCCAGACTTCGTGGCAGAAGCCTGGGACAGCCAGGGTGGTCAGGGCTCTTGCACAGAGTACCCCAGAGCTCGACAACCCTGCAGCAGCAATCTCTTTCGGCTGTCGGCTGCTGGCTTGAAACCTTGCCTTTTCAGCCCAGAGCTCAACCTAAGGCGGCGCCTGTCTGGGTCTGAGCTGATGCAGGCAGGAGCCTCAAGTGCGCTGCTAAAGCTCTGACGGCAGATGGCATATCCGTCAAAAGGTGCTCAGGATCCCCCGGGGCCCACACGGAACCACACCTCGGAATGGCCTTGGCTGAGACCCGAAGCTCAAGACGCAGTTGGGTGCAGGCAAGACAGGCACGTACACTGCAACGCAAAAGCCGCGGAGAGACTGGATTTCTGCTGCCATACCGCCAAAGACACTTCAGCATCGCAGCGTAGCCACGACACTTCAGCTCGTGAAGGGTTGGCACAACTGGTCATTGACTGCGTACGATACAGGATTCGCTCAGACTCCAACGGCGAAGTGTGCATCCCGGTGATTTAGAGAGGTGAAACATGAAAGCCCCGATGTGTACAAGGCGTGTCCTACCGGTACTGGCGGGGACTTCAACACTTTTTCGCAAAGTGGACAGACCCAATGCATGCCTCCTTCACTAGCGGCCCAGATTACACATACAACACGACCCGCCTGCAGAGGGCTTCTACCCTCAACGACCGAATTAGCTGCAAGACCAGGCGCTTGCGAAGTTCTACAGTGCTGGGCGCTCTTTGCGAAATGCTATGAAACTCCGCACCCGGATCCGCCTGTTCCCGCTGATCTTGAGCATAAGGGTGGACAGGCTGCCTTGAGCCCATCATTTCTCCAAAAAACCTTAGGAGCACAACAGAGGAAATCCATAGTCTTCATGCAGCCACCCTACCATGCATTCCACGGGCTACTCTGATGTCTTCTTTTATTTGCAGTTTAGCGACAAAGATTCAATCAAGTTGCATAAGCCGAACACTTCCTCATCCTAGCTCGTCGCGCCTAGCTTCGAGTTGTCAGGCTTGGGTGCACCAGCTATTCCACGCTGCAATGGTGCAGAGATTGCAGAGAGCACCACATAATGGAAATCCGTTCCAAAAATGTCACTTTTGTGCGGTCCGTGCGGCCTGATCAAGGGTTGGACCACCAACTGCTGGGTTAACGCGATGCATAGCTCACGAAATTATTTCCTCTCCTGCGGCAGCACGCAACAGCGACTCTATGGTGAAAATGCACAGCGTCAGTCAAGTCCGTCTTCTGAGTTGCTGCGACTGCAACATTTATCTAGACGGCACTGTGTCGGGTATGCTGGGTTGTTATGCCGTCAAATCCTTGGGTTACAATGCGATTGTCACGGTCCTGCCCGAGAAGATTCCTTAGCCAGCAGCGCTGATCTGGAACGAAGAGCAAATTCAGAGGCGTGCCGCATGTGCCCCCACTAACTCTCGAGTATGTGTGTGGTTCATGGTCAAAGCACCACTACAGCGTCCTTCGTGCAGTTACTGCTACGCGAGTCGCGCTTGGGTTCGGAAAGGCTGGAACCCTCTGGAGCCAAGGGTCTGGAGCTCATGACATCCAGAACCTGCAGGGGGTTGACATGGATCGCAGCTCTAGTTTGTGCCGCAATCCCATCGAGAGGGGTATCCCGTCTGCTGTTTACAAGGCAGGAAGGACACAGGCCAGCATGAGCTACGAGCTTCCTCAGTCTGGGTCTCCTGTTGCTCAGTTCGAACGCCCGCGACCTCGTGGTGCTGCTTCATGCTCGGCTGAACGCGACTGTACTTCTCATCGAAGACTTTGAAGTGCAAGTAGTGAACATAGACTTAGATCAAGAAGTGCGGGGACACCGTCGGACAGCATGCACAGTCCCTTTGCGTCCACCGAAACCTGATCCCAGTCTGAAGCTCCCGGGCTTCAGAAACTGAACAATTCGATCCTGCCGCTCTGGCTGCAGCAAGCAACCTACGATCACGGCCATGAGTGAGAAGTAGATCAACCTAAGCTGCCCCTGCGATACATGAACCTGAGCTCCTAACTGCGACCGCGACTGTGGATTTGAGTGCGATCTCGGAGGTAATGTATCAAAGGGGCATGATGGCGCCAAGAGCTCTGGAACCGGAATCAGCATGGCTGCCAGTCGGGTCAGGGAAGTCGTAGTTTTCCTCACTCGCCAAGCCAGTGGGACTCTGTACCGCAGTCCTCCATTCACCCATATTTTTTGGGTACGACTTAAGCTTGAACCTCATACTGGTTCGATAACGAAGGCTTTCCGTTCCCAGGTTCTACGAGGCATGCAGCCGAGTCACCCGGTCAAACTTCACCACCATGCCTTAAGAGAAACAGCGAGGGCAGTGAACCCTGGGCTGGTTGATGGTGTCCGAACAACCAGTACCCCATACTCATTGAAGTAAAGGCACGTAAGCCGCTGCTTGCCAAGAAGAGAGGCATGGAGACCAGCGCCATAGAGACTGCGAAGTGCCTCCACGTGCTGATGTTCGGATTTAAGTAGTAACCTCAGCTCGCTTTGCAGCCAAATCGGCTCGAGGGCTGAATGCTGCAGGCAAGGGACAAACTGAGGCATCGAATCCTCGAGATCACTTGCATGGCAGTGCTTGTCTGCTTCATGGGGTATCCTACATGTTTCCTGATGTTTCCTGCGCGTCTGAAAGGCTGATCTTGCGAGTCCTGCAGGGCCTGCGGTCATTAGACGAATGGTGTGATAGGGCTGCGCCACACCCACCTGGGTGTCCAAGCATATTGCAGGGTGTGGAACGGGTCTGCACAGATAGCACTGGCGACGTTTAAGTCTGGCACATATGTTGCGATGACATTGAACAACTGGACAACTCCAAGCAAGAAAAATCCGGCAAGCTGACAGGCTCCATCCTGGCAGGGTGCGACGAACAAGCGTACGAGGCACCAAAACTACATCATTGTGACTTTCATGGAAGCCAAGGATCGACAACATCTCCGTTGAATGGATTCATTCTCTTCTGCATATCAAAAAGGTGATCCTGCACATTCACAGGAAGCTTGGGATACGGTGCTCGAGCCCGACAGACTTGGACAGCTTTCTTCAGCTACGTGGATCTGTGCGGCTGTGCGGTTGTTGCATCGCTCAGAAGTTCCTGTCGCATGAACTTCACATGACACTCAAATCTTGTGACTTTGCTGGGAAACGCTCATCGGTTCCAAAGGAACTGCTCCGTGGCTTGAGACTACTGCTAGAAGTTCCAGCAGACTCCTCAAGGCTTTCACGACTGCTCTGAGTCTTGTTTCCTCAAGTCTAAACGAAGACTGCTTCCGGGGTACACACACATGCCTGCATACATGCAGGCATACATGCAGAGATGTGTCCATTCACTACAGCTTCCAAAGTCAAACAGTCTGTGCGACACATCTGTTATAGCGCCTTCTAGAACCCCTGCCCCAGTTAATATCAAGCTAATACTTGCGTTTGATTGGTTCATGTTGTTCTGCCTTTTTTTAACACTCACGCTCGAAGCTCAGGTGGTTAACCCGTACATATTGCTCAAGCCACACAATAAGCAGTATTCAAACAATGTTCAATTAGAACAATCATTGATAGTCGGTGCAGTAGTACTATTTCGTTGAGAAGGGGATAGCAACAAAAAAACGTAAATGCGCACAAAGTATTCATTAGCGGCTAAGCTATGGGATGCCATATGCATAACTCGGGCAAAACGAAAATTTCTGTTGTGTACATATTCGTGATTCGGAAAATCAAACAACTGTTCAGTCAGATCTCCAGGAAATACTGCTTATCTTTCAATGGCCAACAACTAAACTTTGGTGAGCAACCAGCTGTATTGCTTTAGCGTCTACTCGAGAGGGGGAGAGGGGGCGGGGCTCGGGGAAGGGGGGTGTTGTCTGTTTATATATTAACATGGGTAACTGTCAAGACTTTGTTTTGGGAACCCTATACATTTCTACTACACTCTTAATACGGCGCACTATAGTTTAGGAACCTAACGGGGCCCTAGGATTTACAACCACGTGTGTGTATGTGTATGTGTGTGTGTGTATATATATACGTATATACACATTGTTCTCCTGTTCTCCTCCCCCCCCCCAGAATCCACACCTTTAGTCTACGAATGTCTACTATGTCGGTATAGCCTTGGACTGCACACTTCTCTCGTATCTTTGTATCTGTGCATGCTGCAGAAGACAGACGTACATGCGGAAGGAGCACCTGCAATAAAGAAAACAAGAAGAATAATCACCCATTCCTCGAAGCAGTCCAAAAAAAACACAAAGTACCAAAACTCTCCAGACAGTCTCAACAGAACACTCAAACCCTGTAAGAGCTTGGAATCTTTGTGCTTTTTGAATTTTGTTGGGACTGCCTCGAGGAATATGCTCAGCTTTTGGCTTACAGGTTGTGCTATCTGTCGATTTTGGGAGCCTCGAGAGAAACATGCTTATTCCAGGGTTCTGTTTTTGAACTGCCTCAAGATATGCTCATTTCTTGGCTTCTGGATTTAAAACATGTTGATTTTTTGGGACTGCCTTGAGAAATATGCTAATTTTGGATTTCCGGTTTGCTTGTTTGGGGACCGTCTCGACAAAGTACCTTTGGAATAGCTCTACATCTTTGTCATCGTTGGTTTTGGGGACTGCCTCAGGAAATATGCTCATTGTCTGGCGCATGGACTTTGTTTTGTTTGGGCAGCCGCGAGGAATATGCCCGTCATGGTGTGACAAGATACTTTCTCGGAAAGAATACCCATGTACATGGTACATAAGTGTGTGCACATATGCATATATGTATATTTTTTTTGGCACTCGCGCTCGACGAAGTCAGGCGATGCTGTGACAATACAAATCCTTTCGAACAGTATACACTTTAAAACTGAGAACCTCATGTTGGAGTGATCATGTGCTGGACATGTAATGGTTAGGCTGCGCTTCAGGAACAGATACCTGATGATCATTCTTGAACCCAGGCTCAATCCCTGCATCGAAATACAACATATATGTCTAATTCGATGCTACAGAAAGGAGAAGCTTTCAAGTGGCCTGCAAACTATGCTCGTCTAAGAAGTCAATATAAGCTTAATCAACCCTTCTTTACCATAGGCTTCAGATCTACCTGACAATAAACGAACTTTCATGAAAATTTGATCACAAGAAAGTGCTGAAATGCCAACGCAATCTCGCGGATTGCCGACCTAAGCACTGAGCTCAAGTTAAATGGCTTTGATTTGACATTTGACAAAGTGTTTACATTCATCTCTTACGAATGCTTTACTAGTGTGCAAATGATGTTCGACCACACATTATTAAGGCTATGTATCAAACAAATGTCGTGACTAATGAACCCTTGGTCCGCAAGTTCGTATGCTTTTGCACGTGAGTGAACTAGACATTCGTTACTATCTACCAATGAATTAGGACGTAGCTGCTAGATACGCCGTTCTCTATCTGTTTTGTATCAGTGCGCCGACGAGGTGGCTCGCTCCCTGTTCACGACTGCCGAGGCATACATACTCTCACGACACGATCCCAGGAACAAGTTGATTTTCTCAGTGTAGGCTGCAAGATATGCAAAGGAGGGTCCAAGGAGTTCTGCACCATGAGGCCGGCGACGATGCCCAGACTTGCAAATGCAGTGAGCCGAGCTGTCAAAACGTTCTCCTGCACAGACCGCAGCCACTTCTTGCCGAATGATTAACTCCTAGTCATCTCCGGCTTTCCACCAATAACACTTCCAGATAATGAGATGGCCGAAGCTGTCCGTGAAGAAACGCGGATCGTTCGTGATGTCCATTGAGTCTGAGCGTGAGAAGCCACCTGATACAAGGAGCGCTGTGGGCCCTTCTCTCGACAAAGCAAAGCAAACTTATTGAAGGACAGCGTCTGCATTGACATTGAAGACATCATTTCGCTTGAACTTGACCCTTGAATTGGATAGGAAAAAATCCCAATGCGGCAGCGGCCTGACTCCAGCACCATCTCCGGCACGCCGAGGTGCTCATTTGGCCCAGCACCCAGCCGCGGTACTTGAATAAAGGACAATGGAAAATGTCGCGTGGCGTCCAACACTGCTGTTTCTAAACAACTCAATGCATGGTAGATAACGTTCAGCCAAGCGTCTGCCTTCATCATCCGGTTCTAACTGCGGCATGCTTGAATACCTTACCGACCTCAGACACTGCGTTTGAGTTCATGAGCGGCTTCCTGCTCGCTCGTTGTGAACTTTCCAAATGCAACTGCTTCGACGCCAAGCGGCATGTTTCGACCGTGCACGCCACGCGAAAGGCCGCTTTTGCGGAGATTCCGGGCAGGTCTCTAGCAAGAAGATTGCTGCAGCGACGGTAAATCGGCAGTGTTGTTTGCTCAGACTAGCTCATGCACGCTTCATGCGACATGTAGTGCTGAATCTGATGCAATGTAAGCAGCCGCAGTGCCTTTCTCGGTCCTTGTGTACGTGTACAGCCAAGGTGCACCGGCAGTTCCAAGAGGTTACAGCCGCTAAACATTTACACTCATTCATGCAAGTGTCGCCAGGCAGGCATTGCCGCAGCGTTCGGCACAAAATTCTGGAAGCCCCGACGGACCAAGACGAGTGCTGAAAGATGTGCAACCAACTTCTTGGCTCATCGCAGGCATGAGAAACACCGACCTCGCGGTCGAATTTGCTGGCTGACACCTCCTTGGGTGCTGCTGGGGGCGTCTACCAACAGCAAGTCGCAAATAAAGCAATTCCGACCTTGATGTTGTCTTCTGCAACTCAAGTCTGCAAGCGATAGACTGCCCTCCAGGTTTGCCAGTCCCTCACAGGGTGAAACATCTCGCATACTTGCCAACCTCTCGCCAGTTTGTACCAAAAGAACCCTCACCTGTTCAGGCCGCCACGCATTACAGAGATCATTACAGGAAAGTCATGGGCGAACCGCATCAAGATCCAATTCCTCCGACCCGCCTGGCGGTGTTTCTCTGTGACATCGTAACCAGGACGTCTTTGTGTTGCAGAAGGTTCGCTTCCAACTGCGCGTAGCGCTCGTCGAAAATGCTGAAGTGCTTCCGATGAATGTAGACTGGGTTCACGAGACTTCAGCAAAGCAGGGAGCATTTGCCAGACCATAATTTGGGCAAGGCAGCATGGAAATTACTATTCAGCGCAACACCCCCGAGAACCACAACAGGATGCTTCAAGTTAGGAAAAAAACCTCAAGAACGACGAGGGTAAGCGCATGCTGCCGTAGGCATGCTGGCCGGACTTTGTACTAGCCAAGTGGCACACACAGCATGCCATGAACATGAACATTGAACACCTTGGTGGCTGAGCTGCTTGAGACATCGCATTCATCCACGAATAGGGGAGACAAAGTGTCAGACAGGCCACGCACCGAAGCCCAGGTGACGGCACGTGTCCGGCAGGTCCTTTGGCACATCCGGTTCGGCCATATTTTCCTCGGCTGTGTCGTGCTTGCAACATCAATGCATTTAACCACTTCGTGCTCGGCAGATCTCGCCAGTGCCACCTGAGCCCTGATCTGGCCCTAACTGCTGCCCAGAGCTCTCTGTCGAACTTGACCACCATGCCTTACAGCGACAGGCTCGCAATGGCTCAGGTCATGCCTCGTTAACACGAACCGTCACGAATCACGAGTCACAAGCATCCTTTTTGCCTGTGTCCTATCCAGCAGGACTGAGAATGAGAACAGCTTGCAAATGCTTTTCTTGAGTTGTGTCTAGACTAGACTCCGATGGCTTCGATGTCGACGCCATGATGTTCAGTCTTTAAGCCTCACATGGTCTTTTTTTGCCCAGGCTGCGAAGCCCAGTGCTGGCCACAAACATCGGCAGGCTGATGAGGGCGCCTTTGATGGCAAAGTGCCGCCAGGCGATGATGTTCTTGTTGAGGTAGTAACCTTGCTGGGCTCCCTTGCCGGAAACCCTCTGACATCATCCGAACACTCAATCTCCCTCGTTTGCCGAGGGCGTCTTCATGCTTGTCAAGTCGCAGGCAGCTGACTCAAATCCTCAATCACTTGTTGTTTCTGGAGAAGGGGATGACACAGAGACTTTGCCTTGACAGCGCTACCTGCTGCTGTCGGCCATCATGGACCAAATTTAAGTTTCGGCCAGGCTTCCGGTCGGGCCGGCGGTCATCAGACGTACCGTGTGGTAGGGCTGCGCAACACCAACGTATGTGGCGACGACGTTCAATAAATGCACCAGCCCGAGCAGAAGGAAGGCAATGAATTGGCAGGTGCTGTCCAGGTGTTGATGGGGCTTATACCATTCACACATGTCTTTTCTCATGTCGAACAGGTGGTCCTGGGCGAAGGTTTGCCAGCGAACAACAGATTACATAGACCGACTGCAGCCAAAGTGAACACAAAAGCTGCTAGCATTTCCACAAGGCATCCATCGAGTTCTGGACCATGAGCCCTGCCACGACACCGAGGCCTGCGAAGGCTGCCAGCCGATAGTTGATCACGTTGTCCTCCATGCCACTGTTGTCATGCAAAAAAGCCACTCCGGCACAGAGGGGCTATGCACACTGTCGAATTTGCTGCACTCTCGACTCTTCCTGAAAGAAACGCGGATCGTTCGTAATCTCCATGGAATCAACGTGGGTCAGCGGGGCAGGGCCTCATGTCACACCAATCAGCTTCGGAAAAAGGGTCGCCTTCCCACAGGTAGCCAATGGATGGAAGACGATAGAAGCCTCTTATGTTCAATGGGTAGGCCTTTTGATTTGGACACACACACCTGCCCGCCTGCCGTCAGCACACGCTCGCTGCATCCGAGCTCGGCATAGTCCCCATCCCAGAGACTGGGCATGTTGCCTCAGCGGGGCACACACCTGGACAGCTTGTACTGCCCTTCCCGACGTCCCATCCCACCTCTGCGGTCTTCTCCCATGCCTTGGCTGTTGGCTCCGAGCCCCGCGCGCTCTTCACACAATGCAGCCGCAAAGACCGCTCAGGTACTGGCTGCAGCTGGGTTCGAGCGCTCTCCCAGCAATGCTCGACTTGAGGAGAAAACAGCTGCGCTGGCGTGGCATCCCAGTTCAAGCTCAGACCATCAGAACCCTCCCCGTTATCACCATCGACACAAAGAACTTACAGTGTTGACAAGAATCCGAGGCCCAGGCTTGGGTCGGTTTCTAGGCCTGGGTTCGGGCAGATGGTGGCTTAATTGGCTTAATGCGGAGATCTTCCCAGGACTCGCACACTCCAACAGCAACGTGACGCTTCGGCGTGCCTTATCTTCAAGCTTGAAGCAGACAAGATTCGAGTCTCAAGTTGCCAGTCACGTTGGGAAAGCTGGGCTTCGAGCACGTGAGGGGCTCTGCCCAGGATGCGTACAAACAGTGACCTCACGTAGTTGTGTGCAGTCTGCATCGGGGGTTCCTCCAACTCCACTGCTATTGGTACTATTTTCTGGCGGGTCCCCTGCACTAAACTGCTCCAGGAAGTCAAGGATCACTGCCTCCGACGCCAGAAACATCCAAAACCAGTCTGTTCTTCCTGCGACTCACATGTCTTTGTCCCTGCCAAAGCCTCGGAGCCCGCGGAGCAATCATCCACCTCGGGAGGCCGACTCAGGCCAGGCCCTGAAAACTCAAAAGAAGGGAGGGCTCCGGGCACAGAGGGAGAGAAGGCTCGGGGAGCTCGGGGAGCTCACACTCGAGGCCTCCCAGACCTGCGTTGTCAGGGACCGGCAGGGAGGGTTCCCTTGACGGCTGAGGCTGAGACTGCCGGGTCCAAGTGCTGGCTTCGCAGTTGGCAGCTCGCTAGGAAGGCTTTGGCCTCGGCGTTCGCAGTGACGCCACGCCGCAGTCACGGCAGTCACGGAGTTGGCTCTTCACGGGTTCTCTTCGAGCACAGAAACAAAAGCTCCACACCCGTGTGCGAAGGAAGACGATGTGCCCGGCCCCGATACCCCAAATACATTTGAAGCGGGGGCCTCCTCGTTCCAGTACCACACTCCCAAACGCAGCCGCACAGGAACTCTGACCTTTTCGACGACTTCGAGATCCCGCTGTCGTGTGTACTTCCGCAGGCTAGAGTTAGAGCCTGAAGTTGATGGCCGGACCAAAGCTCCCTTCAGTACCCCGGCCACGAATCTCAATTATCTGGGGTTAAAATCAGCGCAGCGGCACTAGACTTGGGCGGACAACATATCGATGAGAAGTCGCTGGCAGGAAAATCCGCTGGCTTCTGCGATCCTACCTGATGCCTCGCCATGGTAGCGAATCCACGTACGTGATTGCGGGGCTGGTGCGAGTTCCAAACCTGCTAGTTGAGGACGTTGGATCGAAGTACTGCGGGATAAGATGCACCACCGACGGCATGAAAAAAGCACTCGAGGGCTCCCGGCGAACTCCGAATACTCCGACAGCTCAGCAGTCCCAGTGGAGCACAGCCTCAATGCCCGCAAGAGCGACTCCCTACTTCACCAAACAGCCAGGGCCCCCGGGGCGACGTAAAGATCACCAGCCAGCCTGGGCCGCTGCACTCCATTGTCACCGCATTTCACAGCAAGCAGCTGGAATGACTGAGGCCAGGACGCTGCATTCGTCATTCGCACATAGCTCCACACTTCCCTTTTCCTCTTCCGCTACTCTGGCCAGGATCTGCTTAAGCTTATACCGTTTACAGCTTTACGCGCCACCACAGGCGATGTTCGCTACAAATCACGATCGTGCATGACTCGCTGCATCGCAAACGGCGTTGCTTGGCTGGTTTGGGGCCCCGCTTTGGTGGTGGTCCTAACACGCACTCTCCGAGCCAAGAACGGAGATGGAGGAGATGGGTCCCATGCGAGCGCTCACATGCGACCCCGGAGGCCGCTTTTCCGAAACAGCAGCTTTTGAAAAAGAACCCTTCTTACCGTGCTTTGCTAACTTCAAATCATTTGGCAGTTCTATCCACCGTAGCGCAATAGCACGCGGCAGCGCTTTGCCTCAATCGGCGGCACTGCTTCCCCGGGCTCCTTTCCCCCAGACGGGCCATTGACGGCTGCAGTGGCGGCTTTGGCCACGCGCCACATGGGATTTGGACGCTGCCTCTCGCGAATGCGATGGCAAGCGAGAAAACAATTGCATACTGCTGCATGCTAAGGCTGCTAAAGCTCAGTCCCTGGAACAAGGCCTCGGTCTTGACAGAACTCCAGACTTCGTGAAAGAGAGACTCTCAGGCCTGAGTCAGCCTGAGTCGGCCTGAGGCCCTGACGCGGAAATCCGATGCAGAGGAGCAAGACCTCCGCCACGACCAGGCCGAGAATCGTCAGGCGAAGCCCTTGGAAGCCGCCTCGAAGAGCAAAAAGGCCACAGAACTTTCCGGCAGATGCACATGCCCCCCCGCCTGAAGTGGCCACGTGGCTCCCCAGGATTGGACCCAGGAAATTGGCGAAGGAGAAGGCTGCCTCCGAGATGCCCTGCATGGTGCCCTGTCTGTCGGGGATGCTCCCTCGCACACCCGTGCACACAACTGTGCACCTGCACATGTTTCGGCAGATGACTCGTGTAAAGAGTCCGCGCGGGTGTGCGTAGGAGTGGCGCTGGTGCCACGGCAAGCACCTCGTGAGAAAATCTGTAGCGAAGCTTTGGGGACCCGATCAAAACCCTCAGGCCAGCTTCAGGGTAGCTCTGGGTGCAGAGCCAGCCATGGCAGCACGAACTCCTTAGGAAAAGGCAGGCGGCTGGCAAAGATGCACGCCGAGATCAAAGTCTGGGCTCTTCTGGTACCTGCTGCCAAGCTGCGAGGAAGGACGAACCTGTTGCAGATGCTGACTTTTTCGGCAATCCGCTTGGGATGTCACACCTACGACCCGCCTAACTTCCAACTTGTCTGCGCCCAAAGGGCGCCACAGGAGACGAGCAGGACCCCAGCAGTCCTGAAACAAACGTCATCTCATCGAGGAAGGGCTACTAGATTCTATATGCATCCTTAGTCCGGCGCATCAAACTTCGCCCGCTGACCTTGCGACTCAGGACCTGCATTCCCAGGACAGGCATCAGGCACACAACGGGTGCGTTCACACACCCGCACACTTCGGTACATTCCCTTGATCTCTCACCTCAACCAGCGCGAAGAGCGCGATGACTGCCAGCGACGCGATGCCGAAAAGGATCGAGGTTGCCGCTGGTGGCAGCCGAAACTCAGGGGAGTCGCTGCTAGTTCTGCACCAGTCTTGGGGCAACAAGGATGTACCTCGTCTGTGAGAACTATCGGCGGAACCACTTCAAGCACTGCCAGGAGCAGTGCCGTCGTTACCTGGCATCAACTCTTACAGCCTGCCCCCCTTTGCAGCCAGGTCAGAAGCCTGGAACAAGAGGCATGTCCAGATCACAGTGGTGGTCGGGAAGCTGCGGGCTGCTGGGACCTGATTGCTTTGACCCTGCAGGTGCAATGCCGGAGCTCATGAGAAGGTCGGAACGGCAGGCTGCCCATGCCCACGCTCCACAGCAGAGACCTTGAATTCTTGGATTCTTGGAATCCGAGGACTTGTTGGGATCTCACTCTGCGGGGCTGCTCTCGTTTCCTTGTCAGGATCCCAGTGGTTCCAGTGAAGAAGGCAAGACATGACACAAGCACGATGTGTCACTGTGTCACTGGCCAGGTGCTGACCCATCTACCCAACTTCCCCGCCGTGCTCTACATCCTGGCCGCCGGCCCGCGGCTCAGGCACAGCAGGGTCGGTAAGCCGATCTGAGCTTGAGCGCGCATGAGCGCGCATGAGCGTGCAGCTTGTTCAACATCAAAGGATCGCAGCTGAGAACTCCACAGCAACACAGCGCAACGCCGAAGAGGTTCGCGGCTGCGATCGCCCAGCCTGCTCTGGTGGCCGGGAGCTTCCTCCAACCATTTCCGTGAAAGACCGCCGTGTCAATTGCATGCGCATCGCTTGTGGGCATGTGCCTGCCGAGTTGAGCTCGTTGAATAGCCCTTCCTAGCGTAGCATCAGGGCACAATCGAGGTGCAAATTCGTGCCCTGACCGCCCTCATCAACAGCATACTCTCTGTCTCTACATGTCTATCTGTATAGTCACGCACGCACAGGCAACTGCCAACCAGCCTTGGGCAGGAGACAGAGAAGAGTGCTCCCGAAAGGGCCAATGAAGGTGCCCAACGAACGCATGGTGTTCAACCGGACCTGCTTTGCACAACTCTCACGAGCACAACAAAGCAACAGGCAGGGAGCCTGTGCCGCAGCCACCTCCTGCACGCCGGAGTAAGCCTCTTGTATGTGTCGAGTCAAATGAGTCAGGAAGTGAATGGTGTTTGATGTGATATGATCTCATTCGCCTCCTCCTCCTCCTCCTCCTACTCCTCCTCCCCCTCCTCGCGTCCTCCTGCGCTGCTGCTCGTCCTGGTACCACACTCCTTCTACTGCTACTGCTCTTGCTGCTCCCACCATTCCTCCTACGCCCACACTCCTACTGCTCCAGCTGCTCCTCCTCCCGCTGCAACTGCTGCTGCTGATGCTGCTGCTGCTGCCGCTGCCGCAGCGCAGCCGCAGCGACTGCGACTGCTTCAAGTACTTCTGCCACTCCTGCTACTGCTACTGCCACTGCCACTGCTGCCACCGCTATCTACTACTAACACTCATGTTACTACCACTGCTGCTGCTGCCAGAACTACTACTACCACCACCAGCACCACTACTACTTCTACTTTTGCTTCTACTACGCCCTGCTGCTGGTCCCACCACTCCCACTACCACTCCCACTACCACTGCACTACCGCTACCACTACCGCCACTACCACCATCACAAGCATCACGACCACCGCCACTACTCCTCCTTCTTCCTCGAAACGGACAAGAGAACGGCCTGTATGTTACTGCTTTTGCCAACACTTTCATTTGCATTGGGCTTTCTTTTCGCTGCGACTTTGGAGCCTCCCCGGGTGCCTGGCACGCGCTGTCCAGGCGAAGAGCAGCGGAGTACAGGAGGCCCCCACTCCGCAGATGATCCGAGACCTCAGCGCAGCGAGATATTCACCCGGCTTACTCGTCTAGAGATAACCGTGCTGTATGCTCGCGACAGGAGCGGAGTCAGCGCAGCGAGAAAGAAAGAGCGAGAGAGAGAGCGAGAGAGGGAGCGGGAGAGAGAGAGATACGGGCAGATTGCTCATGTTCACAGGGACTTCGACTTTGCACAAGAGCGCCAACCTGACTGCCTAGGCAAACTTTGTAAACTAAAACCTTAGACGGATTGCCGAGGTAACAAAACCAACAGGTCAGGAGCGCGGGATTTGGTCAACAAGAAGTAGATACAGAGATAGGCAGATAGATAGATAGATGGCTAGAAAGATCGCTGTATAGATAAATGGATAGATAGATTGCAGATAGAGACTGGGACCAAATAGAGAGAGGGAGGGAGAGAGAGCGAAAGAGAGTGAGACAGGACTACAGTCTGGGCAAGCCCTCCAATCGACAGGACTACAGGGACTTCGTGCCGCAAGAAATCCAAAGCTAAGAGTGCCACACCAGCAACAGCCACGGCACAGGCGAGAGCGCGTACAGCACACCTGGCTCCATGCCGTGAGCTTTGGGCAAGTTGCACACGAAGACGAGCAAGCGCTCCCAGGAGTTGGCGATCTCTTTCCGGGGGTGCCGTGTGCAAATCTCTTATGGCAGGTGGCATCACGAGAGAGCTGGACGTGAGACAGTACCACTTCGCCCCATGTTTGGCTGCATCGCGATGAGCCATGTCCGCATCCATCTGCCAGTGCTGCAGGGTCTTCACCAGCCTCCATGGCGGCCTCCATGCTGTTTCAACTCACAGTGTCACTTCAGGAGCCGGTCTCTGGGAGTTTGCGCCACCTTGGAAGAGGATATCAGACCGGGCAATGTGTCACTCGCAACAACAGACGAGGCGCTCGAAGACCTGATTGTCTCCATCAAGCTCCACTCTCCTAACAACTGCGGCGAGGAGAGCAAATCGCAGGCAGGTAGGGCTTTCCGCGTTTCGCAAGGTCATGGACTGCAAACCGTGACTGTGAATACACTAAGTTATCCAAGCATCTCGAGGAGAAGGCCCGGTACGTCACTCCAACTTTGCCGCCTCACCTCACACAGCTCCACCGTCACAGTCCTTCATGGTACACATGGTAGCAAGCCTCCAACGGCGGTAAGTTGTACCATCGTTGGACATCGCTTCCATCTGCACACCGCCAGGCAACCCAGTAAGCATGAGCCTCGATGCCGTCCTCCAGGCAGCGGGCAGTGTCCAGGATGGGACAGCGGGGCGCGGACGTGTGCAGCATCCCCCCGACGAGAGCAACTTGCTTGAAATTACTTCAAAGAAATCACAGGTACTTCTCTGGTCTCAGAATGTCTCATCTCAAATCTCAACTTAACGAGTGCCGACGGAGTCCTCGCCTCCGCGGGCTTTCCTCGCTTCGCCACAGCTTTTGCTCGAGGATCCCAGCAGGATGCCAGGAGCCGTCCCCCTGCGTGACTGAGCTCCCTCCCTCTTCCTGCCCTTCCTGCCCCCTCTCTCTTCCACAGAGACAGCAGACCCATCGCAACCCTTCCGCGCGCGCGAACGCGCACTGGGTTGGTCGGTCTGTGTGAAAGGCGGCAGGTGCGGGCAGTCTCCGCAGGCGTGCGCAACGAGCAACCATGAAATGGAAAAGCAAGACCCTGAACGACGCCCTGCCGTTGTTGCTTTTGCATTGAGCGACGATTGTGTTTGCCCGGCTGCCCTCCCAGGTTTGCGTTTGAACTCGGGCGACCGGAACAACGGGTGCCCGTCAAGTTGCCCTCCTCTCCGACTCTCTTCGCCTGGCCGAAGCAGGCGTCTGAAATCTTGCAAGGCAGCTCTGGACTCCGCCAGGGGCAGGTGGTGCAAGACCGCACCTACGGGGACACCCAAGGCTACAGACTCCTAGACTTCTAGACTCCTTGCGTGTGCCTTTCCTTTTGCATATCGCAACAGCCGAGATGCAGGAAAGGACATCCTGGACGGATTCATCTGGCAAGGGCACACGCCTGGTGTCGCCATGCAAGAAAACCACGCTTTCTCCGCTGTCTCCGAGCCGCCGTTGAGCTGCCTGGAGCATGCCCTCGGACAAGTCCAGGGCAAAGATGCGGCGGAAGCCCAAATCCAGGGCTGACTGAACATGCCTGCCGTCTCCACACCCAGCCACCAGGAGTGTGTCCCTCTGACTGGTCCGCAGCCATTGTACAACGAACGGCCATGGGAAGCGCCTGCTTTCTGCAAAATTCGCAGAGATTTTGTCGTAGGCTGCCTCGACCGTAGCCCACGGGCCCGAGCCTGGCGGGCTCGCGCATAGCTGCCTGCCTGTGTTTCCGCGCGGAATCCTGGGACATGCCTTTGGCTTCGGAGTCCCGACATATCCAACTTGCAAAGTCAACAAAACAAACAAGACCAGCTGGACAGTCAGCCAATTCCAGTATGTACGCTGCGCCCGGCGCATCAGCGCAGAGCAATCTCAAGGCTTGCTCATCACTGTTGGACCACTTCTACTCAGGTTTCAGGACTGAGAAACATCCTGTGACTGCAACTGTCTTGGGGGAATGAATGTTCGTGAGTGGGCATTGCATGTGCGAAGGTGGAACAATCAACTGGATTCACCTCGCGATTCTACTCAAGCCTTTTGAGCCAAAGGCCCGACCGACTTTATTCGGGAAGCATAAACACGGTTCGCAGCAAAGGGCTCAAAAAGGAGTACATGGTGTCACGGCTGTCACGCTGAAAGCGTCCCAAAGCAAGGCTTGCCTCCCAATGCTGAACAAAGCAGGCAGCTGCACAGCAGCACCTCGCCAGGAGCGCGCCGAACCGACATATTGAGCTCACTATTGCCGCCATCAGTGTTTCCATAGCGACGCGCTGGACTCAAAGGCGACCTGGAAGTCCCAGCGATCTCCCAAAGCTCCGATAATCCTGCAGAATGATTTCGGCTCCAAGTTTTGGAAGTTTCAAGACGCATATACTCAGTTTGACATGCGAACAAGGCACGGCTGGCAAATTACTCGAGTCAGCGAGAAGGTGCCAATCACAAGCCCAAAATACCTTTCACAGGCGGTCGCGCCGCACTGGAACTGCTCACACTTCACCCAAGAAATTGTGTGGCGGGCAAGTTGGTACTGTGCTCAGATTCTTTACTTGCAGTGAGCTTTTGCTAGACATCGTCAGTGGCATCGTCAGCGAGGGGGGTCGGGGTCATACTGATAGTCTTTCGAGGCCCGGATTTGCTGCGCCGGTGCCATTCCATGACGAGAAAGATGCCAGACCTAGACCTAGGTGCCCTTGTAGGGGTGGGCTTATGTGGTAATGTAGTACAGTGGCAGGTGCAGCAGGATGACGTAAGAAGTAACAAGTGCAGCAGCTAGGGCCGAGGTGAACACCGAGGGGGTTCAAGCACAGCCTCGTTGAATAGGTGGGTCTTCGAGACTGCTGTCTTCTAACCGAGCCACATCTCAGGGGAGCCCATTCTTTGCAGCAAGGGCCACAGCGTGGGGATCACCATACCCCACCTCAAGGTTTCAAGCACATCTTGAAGCACGTGGTGATGATGCCTGCACTCGGTCCCGGCTCGAACGTGCCGAGGAAGATCACATAGCATAGTGTCGCCAGGCCCTTGGGTTCCTGGTCCTGCGAACGGCCACAGCTCAAACCTGAATTGCGATTTCAAGAACTTCGCAATCGAGCAGAAGCTTGTGTCATCCACACCCGCACTCGTCATACATGTCACAGGTCACAGGACTTCAAACACTGCCGTCGACTTGTACAAGGCAGTTCCTGCCTCTAGGCGAGTATACATGGCGCGGCAACGACTACCATGCCATGATCTCTCTCTGTATGGCGTTGCATGCAGACGGTCTAGCGGCACCGTGATTTTGGCTACATGATACATGTGTCGCTCTTTCCTGTGGCCCGAAGGTTCAGACCGGGCATCGATGGTTCATGAGCTTCGGTTTGTCGCGTGGCTCAGCATCTTGGCTGTGAGTTTGCAGTGCACTTTACCCTTGCATCGAAACACATGATTTGCACACCGCTAAGCTGGATCACGCTGAAGCTTTCGAAACTTTTTCCTGTACGTGAAAACGATAGCAGAGACAGAGAGCCGCTGAAGTTCATGTGGCATAAAATTGCAAATAGCGCTGGCAGCGAGCTTCGCTCGTCAATGCCATGACAGCATAGGACAGCCAGGAAAATCAGTAAGTGCCAGTAATCGGCCAGTAGTCTTGCATGTTGCAGAAGTGTTCCGAAATGACTTGGCTGAGGCTGAGTGCTGGCCTCTCAAAGAAAATGCGCCAGACGGCGCTGAGAGCGAAACACATTCACATCTTCACTCAGAACTCAGCATGACCTCGAGGCACGGGCGGCAGGCTGTGGGCTGGACATCGCACCGAGAGCCAGGGACGGCACCAGGGTACCGTGGGAACGGAATGACATCACGAATGTTCTGGACCTCAGAAAGCCCAGAGAGTTCTGACGACGTTCGCTCAGCCTTTGCTTCAGCCATCTTCAGCCTGTTCACCGAGTTCCCTGCACCGGTGCAGAGCATGACAAGTCTCTCGAAGCCAACCCCAAAGCCAGCATGGGGGACGGAGCCAAATTTTCCTCAGGATCCGGGAAGTGATGGAAACAGATGCCGAGGTCCCAGATAATCACCAGAGGACTGGACTGAGATCTCGGTACCACCAATAATCATCCTTGTTTAAGCCCATCCTGGGCAGAGCATCCAAGCACAATCGGAAAGTGTTCTCACAGATGTTGGTGTTGCGACAGGGAAGGTTTTATGCCTTTTGGTCCTGCACAACTTTCAGGCAAATTATGCCCGCAGGACGACCAGCTTCGAATCGTTCTTACCTTTGCCTTTTGGACGCAGAAGGTCAGCCTGCGATAGCCAACAGATCAGTTCAGGAGGGAATGATGTAGAAATAAAGCAGTTGGACATCACAGGCTAAATCCAGGCATAGAGTGGGCTCTGGGCCAATTTGGTGAAACGGGCGCGTCCTTGTGCGCGGCCGCATATCACAAGAAGAAGGTGTCTCAGAATCAGGGGGTCGGAGCTCCAATCTCATCTCCTGTCCAATCGCATGTCTCGAGTCTCGGTTCAACACAGCAAGACTCTAGGAAAGGCTGGTGTATGGTTGGCCTTCGAGTCACGGCAGCAGCGCAGCATGACTTGGCGATCCGACGTCCGCGAGAAGCAGCGGACCTCAGCCACACCACTAATGCGAGGCAGCAGACCATAGCTGACCGGAGGCTCGCACCCAGCTCGCTGCGGGGAGTGTCACGGCAGCATTCGGAGCGGCGCCGAGCCATCAAGGTCCAGAAGAGCAATGGGCCCAGGGCTGCAATGCCTTCGTCAGAGGTGGGGGCCGACTGCCAGAACAACCCCCCATGCGTCACGAAGCTAAGCCAAGCACCGGCCCACAGCAGAGCTCCAAACCTGGGGCTGCTCTGCTCGACGGACACAGCTCCTGCGGCCTCTCAAGCAAGGAGCGTCGCTATTTGATGCAAGCATTCAAGAAAGAGGCCTGCATTTTCAGCTGCAAGATGCTCCATTCGTCGGGCAGTCCTTGCACAGGAGGTCAGACATGTCACACACATGCTCTGACCTGAGGCCCTTTTCAAAGACTGGGTTTGGTTTTGATCAGCAACAACTGAAGTTTCTGCTGCGAAGCGGTGCTTGTCGAAGAAGTCATAGATGAGGCGGTTCGCATCAATCCTTTCGGTCAAAGGCGTGGCTATTCCACTTCCGACCATGCACTGAAGACAGCACTTGCCACAGGATGGGCCAGGCAGATCACTCCGACCCACCCACGGTGTCCCCGATCTGCAGAACGTCCCCTCCCGCTCTCACACGGAGTCTGTCATGCGTCCCCCACGTCGCGGAACCCCAATTTCGCCAGTCGCGGCTGTGCTCACATGGAGAGAAGGCAGACCCCAGAACTGCCCCAAGCATCGCCGTGAGCGGTGGGCGCCACGTGTCGCAGTTACTGTTATGCTGCATGAGACGCGGCTCGGCGCGAGGCTCCATTCAAGGGTCACGTCCCCTGTCGTCGACGCGTCTCGGCTCGTCTGTCGGCGAAAGAAAAGGACAGAACCGAAGAGGTAGAAGAATCGACTGTAATTTACTTGGCACGGTCATACGGTGAAGCGTGACTCCTCGACTCCGCGAAGCATGGGAAGAGATTCTGCCCTTAACTTG
This sequence comes from Symbiodinium necroappetens, assembly GCA_905231915.1. NCBI lineage: Eukaryota > Dinophyceae > Suessiales > Symbiodiniaceae > Symbiodinium > Symbiodinium necroappetens. Next base: position 1,656 of record CAJNJA010016276.1, on the reverse strand, counting down.
CAAGCTCTGAGAGATTGAAGAGTCCCAAACTCGCCCCACCCATGTCCTTGCCACCTTGCCCAGGTTAGGGATCTCAAAGGCGGCGTTCGGCCTCGCAAGGAAGGAGGCTGCAATGGACGTGCAGCGTTCATAAGTGTATGTGTTGAAGCTTGGGTTTGACTCCCGCAGCTCGCACATGGCAGGCAAGGATTCACAATTTTGGATTCTTGAGTTTCGACTCACACACTCGCCAAAGCAGGCATGGCGATGAGCATCCGGATTGCTGCTGGGACATACCCCAAGCACACACAAGATGGCCGTCATAGGGCATTGACAGTAGAGCAACAACCAGGATATGGCAATAAGGATATAATAAACGATAACAGAAATGGGTATGACCGCCACCCCTACCATACGAGGGCATGCCAACATCCTGGATTCTTGAGTTTAAGGGTTTACCAAAGAAGCTCCTGAACATCGAAACATCTGGCGTGACACTGGTTGTCTCCATTGCTCCCTTCCTCTCTACCTCTCGCTGTCTCCCTCGTTCCTCCACTCCTTTCTCGTAAATCTGCACCTGCACAAATATGGACCAGTTTTCATGCTATCCAAAGTGTCCACTGTCCGCCTGAAACTCACGAGGCCGCCGGCCAAAACATGAGATTTGAGGCAAAACTACGGCTTAAAGTGCAGGTTGTGGTCCGGACTGCTCGTCTCAAACCAAAGCCGCGACAGCCGGACAGACCACACCGCAGGGTAGAGTCTTGTTTTCTGGTCAAGCGACGAGAAAGTAGAATCCGTCGCCTCCAAACCCAGGCTGCAGCCAAAACGTATTCAAGCCCTACTAGTGATGATTTCGACCCCCACACTCGCACGAGGCAGGCAACGCTCCACTCGATCCGAGATTGACTCTGTCGCAGTCAAGCAGTGGCGCCCACTTCACAACAACCACCCAACCAAATCGGACCCAACAAGATGATTTAGTAATAGTAATGATGGCTTACAGTCACCTGCACATGAAAGGATGCTACGAGTATCTTTGCCTGTCGAAGATACTTCTCGTCAGCAACCAGTTGCTGATTCGGCTTCTTGATGCAAGCCATAAAGATTATAGCAGCGTAAGCACGAAATTCTTCACACAGGGCCATCTTGTTTGTTGAGGTCCCAAACAGCGCTTATTGAAACCCATGCCATGTGCAGGAGATCAGTTTCAGGATGTTTCAGGCAGGAAGCGATGCAGGCACGCGTGTTAGAACATATTTGCCTGTGCGTGCGTGTGCGTTTGACTGCGAGAGAGTGTGAGAGAAGCTCGAAAGCGAGAGCGAGGGGGCGAGCGAGAGGGAGACGGAGGGCGCGAGGGAGAGGGGGCGACTTTTTTGACTTTGAAATCGCAGAACCATCTCCTGGTCCCATGCGCGGCGCTGGCGACACGCCAAATTCAAGAGCGAATTCGGCGCGGCTAATGAGAGCTGTGAAACACACATCGCCGTAGGCTAACATTGAACTAAGAAACCAGCAAGTGAAACACCAGTGGACTAAAGTTTGTTGACTAAAGTCAGGCGTCGCACAGACTGTACAACAGAGCTCACGACCCTGGAGGATGAGGGCCGACAGACGGCACCCTAAGTATTGGTCAGACCACGAAAGTTTTCTTGCGCGGGCCAGGGACAACTAACA